>VNJR01012917.1:0-13829 GCA_008042585.1 Drosophila punjabiensis | reverse complement strand
TAAGCATTTTTTTTCGTTTTTGCATGTTTCTCCGTCGCTTGTGTGTTTAATTTCTGAACAATTAGTACAGGTTTCGAAGCTTTTGCATATTGGTGCTGGGTGACCAAAGCGGAGGCATTTTTTGCATCGGAGTGGGAGTGGGATATACTCTCGTACCCTAACTGTTTCGTAACCGATTCGTAATATTTCTGGGAGTTTGTGCGATTCAAATGTTATGATGATCAAGCCTGTTTCAATTAAAGTGGGGTTGTTCCTATCTGAGTTAGTGTTGGGGTTTTCTCGTTTCATTATTTTTTTCACTTCGGTTACTTTTTGTGGTTTTAACTCTTGTAGAATTGTGTCTTCGTCGATGTATCTAAGGTCGTTGCAATATATAACTCCCTTAGTAAAGTTTAATGTTTTATGTTCATTTGTTGTTACTTCGATTTCTGCGATTGTTGTAAGTTTAAGGAGCTTTCTGGCTTGCAATTCATTTTTAGTTTTTATTAATATTGTGCCGTCTCTTATTTTTTTGCAATCGTCAACTTTTCCTCCACAGGCAAAGTCCACTGATTTTTAAATAATGAATGGTGATAGTTTTCCAAACGAGCCGTTGTCTTTCCTTTTAATTACAATAAATTTTGGTTCGCCTAATTGGGAATGGTATGATTTTGCGGTAGTTTTGTAAATGTCTGGTGGGTCTGTCATGATTGTTGGTAAAGGGCTTGAGCCCGGATTAGGGTTTTTTGTGTATTTGGTGTTGTTGTGTTTTTTATTTTCTCTTTGTGGTTGAAATTTGTTTGTGCAAGATTTTGATGATAACGTTTTTGGTTTGCGCGAGGCTAGGCTTAACTCTGTTGTGGCACGACTTATCTCTTCGGAGGTTGAAGTTGTACTGTACAGGTGCATTATAAATTCGTTTAATAGACGAGAAGACTGAGTGCTGATGAAAAGTTGCTAGTAAGAGAAAAATAGACGAAATGATTAAATCCAATGTGATCTGTTAAAGCAAATCGCCATTTGCAAGTCCTATGTTATTAGTAAAAAAGAAAGATGGCGGTGATAGATTGTGTATTGTTTTTCGTGAGCTAAATGCAAATACAGTATCTGATAAGTACCCTCTACCACTGATTTCAGATCAGATAGATCGCCTACGAGGCGGAAAATATTTTTCTACTTAAAATATGGCTAGCGGATTATATCAAGTACCGATTCACCCTGACTCTATAGAAAGAACAGCATTTGTAACCCCAGAGGGCCAATATACATTTTTGGTAATGCTATTTGGGCTTAAGAACGCATCTTCCATTTTTCAACGTGCCATAGTGCGAGCATTGGGCGACTATTCATATGCAGTAGTCTATGTAGATGACGTGTTAATTGTTGCGAACACAAGGGAGGAGGCATACGAATACTAAACATAGTGTTAAAGGTTTTAGCAGAGACAGGTTTTACTTTTAATGTAAAGTTATGCACATTTCTTCGCACTGGATTTTACATTAAAGATGGTGATTTCAAACTTTATCATCACCAACTTCTGCGATTCAGTTGAGGACATTCATAAGTCTGGCATCGTACTTTCCCGCGGTTTTCTGAGCAGATGAGACCGAATTACAGTCCAGTGACCGAGGGAATAGAGGAGATCTCATATGCGAGTAAGATCCTGTAAGATGCTAGAAGGAAGCTTATTATCAAAACGACTATTTTGTGTGGAGAACAAAATGAGACTGAATATTTATTACAAAAGTATGTATGAGTGTATGAGTTTATATGTATGAGTGTAAGTATGCCCTGTAATACCATTCATCAGTAATTCATCAACGCATATGGCGGTGTTGTTGATGAAAAGTTGATGAATTTCCATACAAATTTACTGATGAATTTTGTAAGGGCATGTCCGCGAAACTCATGAACAAAAATTCATCAACATTTTAGACAATAAATTCATCAACATTTATACCAAAAATTCATAAACTTTTCATTAACAATTCATCAACAAATTCATCAAAAATTCATCAATAGCCCATAAAATGTTTTTTAAATGTAATAATTTTTTGTTATCATATAAAATCAAAAGTAATAGTAATAACAATACAAGTAATAATAATTGAACAGTTCAACTCCGACAGTCGATGCGAACGGTTGTGCCTTTTGTGAGTGCCTTCAAGTAAAAATCATCAAAAACCCCGAAGTGATCATACCAGTGTCTATAAATAGAACGCTTATCAGTTCGGAAATCAATAAGTTCGAACCGATCGATCATCGCTCAAGCAAGACAATGCTTGACCCCCCCTGGAAGAGACCCCCTACCCCAGATGGCAAATACCTTGTTATTGCCCGAACAGACGAGGGATCGCTCAGCGGAATATCGCCGTTTACAATAAAAACAACAATTGACTCTTCTATTAGTGGAGAAATCGCTGAATGCAAAAGAACCAAAGACGGAAACCTTTTGATCAAAACAAAAAATAACGCCCAAGCGGACAAGCTTCTCAAACTCACCACAATGCCCAGCAACATTCCCATCAAAGTCACCGAACACAGATCTTTAAACTCTTGCAAAGGTGTTATTTATTGCAATGAACTGAGAGGTATCGAAGAAGCTGAAATCTTACATCACCTAAAAGCCCAAAAAGTCACAGAAGTGAAGAAAATTACTAAATTCGTCGGTGGTAACACTGCCGAAACTGGTCTAATTATTCTTACTTATTCACTGCTTAATCTCCCAGAAAACGTAAACATTGGATACGAGAAAGTCAAAGTACGACCATACAATGCGTTACGTAAACTGCTTACGTTTTGGACACACGGCCAAATATTGCAACATATGCAGCTGCTCAGCTCATATCAACACAGCCCATGATGAAGTATGCAAAGAAAACCCAAGTTGCATAAACTGCCTAGAAAAAAATTACCCCAACGCTAATTACCTAGCAAGAGACAGAAAGTGCCCAGTTTTCATTACATACCTGAATATACAAGCCATAAAAACTCTCAAAAAAGTGGACAACCGCCAAGCCTGGTCCATATACAAGACCAGACATCAACACGATGGCTCACTGTATTCTTCAGTGGCCAAACAAAACCAGAACCAAACACAACAAGAAAAGACCAAAAATCTACCCAATCCCCCTGAAAAATCAAACTCGGAGCAACCAACATCAAGCAAGCGAACACTTACACAATATGAAGATGACCAACCTGCAACATCAAATTCGGAACAAGCAACATCAAGCAAGCGAGATGAAGATGACGACGCGATGTCCACAAGCTCCCTCAGCTCGGAACACAACTCTACGGATAAGTCTACCTCAAAAACCATAATATATCATAAAAAATTATCTAAAAGAGAAAAAAAGAATACTTAAAAACAATAATGAAACTGCAAGTCTAACTAGATATAAGATTAAGTCTTTAATAAACACAGAAGGAATTAACAGCATAACCTTAGGAAAGACCCAAACTAATCTCTAAATTGAATAATTAAAAATCATGACGACAAAGATACTTCAGTGGAATCTAAATGGTTATTTAATAACTACAATGAACTCCTTATCCTCATAAAGTTACACAACCCAAAAATTATTTCCCTCCAGGAAACCCATATAACGCTTACCCAAAATATCCCTATCCCAGTTAACTTTAAAATATATTACACATCATCCATCTCAGCCAAAGGCGGAGTTGCCTTACTAATACACAAAGCACTGCAACACAAGCTTATTCCAGCAGGAAACATATTCGACGCCATTACCGTTGAAGTCCAATCGAAAACAAAATTTAAAATAATCGCAGCATACATCCCACCAAATCAAAATTTCACACAAGCAGAACTAGAAATAATGTTCGCAACTACTAACACACCATCGCTAATAACAGGGGATTTTAACAGCTGGAATACGCTGTGGGGATCGCCCCAAGACAATAGAAGAGGAAAACTTTTCGGAAAATTCATTCTCAACAGCAACCTTGTAATTCTGAACAAAGGAGAACCTACACACTTTTCGACACACAGTTCATTCACACACATCGACTTAGCCCTTTGTACGGCTGAACTCAAAGTTCACTGTGACGCAAAAATTAGCGACACACTTCCCTATCACCATACATATGTTTCCCGAACAAAATAGAAAGCCACAAAAATACTCAACGAAATTTATAACTAAAAGGAAAAATTGGGATAAATTCGAACTATATACAGAAAACATATCCCTCCAACTACCAGTAGCAACGACCATTAACAAAGAAGCAAGCAATTTAAACAAAATCTTACTCCAGAGGGCCTACAGAAGCATTCCACAAACACAGCCACCTGAACAGCACTACAACGTACCCTGGTGGAACAAAAAACTGGAATCATTAAAAATGCAGCTTGGAGAAAATTTAACAGAAACATCAACAACGAAAACCTAATAAACTTCAAACGTATAAACGCTCAATATAGAAGCGAAATCAGAGCAAGCAAAAAAGACAGCATCAGCAAACTTACATACAGCATTTGCCCAGACACCAAATGTGAAACAATATGGAATAAAATTCGACAATTTTGTGGCTTAAATGAAGCAACAGCTGTACACTGTATTAAAGATCCCGACTCGAACGCTTTCCTAACAGATCCCCATAGTATAGCGAACGCCTTTGCCAAGCATTGGAATATTCGCTCTGAAAACAGTAACTTCCCACCCCGCTTCCTACAAGCCAAAAAATACATACTATTGACCACGGAGAACGACTTTACACACTATAATGCAAAATTTATGGAGCACGACATCCATTTACTTGAATTTTGACAGCACTTAATAGTCTACGAGGAAACACTCCAGGTTATGATAAAATAATTTATGCTATAATTAAACATACCTCCATAAATTTAAAATATAGAATAATAGACTTTTTTAACAGCATCTTACGATCTCAGATACCACACATACATAAAGTAAACACCATAATTCCAATACACAAGCCCGGAAAAGACAAATCACACATCGAATCCTATCGACCTATATCACTCAATCCATGTATCTCAAAAATGTTCGATAAAATTATATCAAAACGACTTTGGTGGCTTGTTACATCAAAAAAACTACTTAATAGTCATCAAATGGGCTTTAGAAAAGGGAAATCTGCTACAGACTGTCTACTTTACGTAGATGCCCTAGTTAGTAGAGCACTCTCTGAAAAGAGACATTTATCCCTCATATCTTTGGACTTTGAAAAAGCGTTCAAAAATGAAGACTCCACACAATTCTAGACCAACTTAGAGAATGGGGTTGCGAACAGACAATCTTAAAATATATATCAAACTTTATGACTAACCGTAAAATCCGAGTACGAATGAACCAAAACCACTCAACCGGAAGGTTGAATAGAATTTTCAACTGACTATTGACGAGCAACCGCCGATTTTCGAACCGGTCGGTGAGGCTTTGCCATGCAGAGATGAAACCTTCATTTGTGAGAGGAGCCTTCGACACAATGGCATGTGCATCGCCACTTGTCTTTCACAACAGGTGGAACAGCTTTTCCACCGGTGTAAGACGCGAATTCTGGATATAGATTGCAGAAATAAGGTCTCGGAACGTTGGCCACCGAAGATAGTCCTCAGTGAAAACTTCGGTGTCCACTGGGGGCAGACGACAACCCGTAGAAGGGGGTGGTTGACTACTGGCGGAAGCCTGTATGGATTGGGAGGCGGCCTTGTCAATTACGTCCTGAAGCTGGACCACACACCTCGAATACACAGAATAGCAGTAATTATACTTCGATTCTAGCACCGATGCAGTGGTCGTAGTGTCGTCTGACTCGACAAGGAGGTCGGAGCAGCTCCCGAAGCTTTTCTCCACCTTTTGCCACAGGGCCCGGATTTGGTCTCGGTGGACTTGGCACATGCCAGGGGACAATTTGTCCGTGTCAGGGGCAGCCGGAGTGTGCAGGTTAGCTTCGAAGTGGCTAACACGATCGGTTGTGGCAATAAACTTTTTAAGGGCAACATCTACCGCATTTTGAGCCATCTTGGACATGGATCGAGTCACTTTTGGCGTTGGACCGGGGCAGAGGTTCACGGAATTGTCGCTTTTGGCCCTTGGGATGGCAATGGCTGCCTTTGACTTCAGCGGAGTTGAGCGCGGAGACGGTCGCGGAGATGCGGATTGGGACCTGTCCAAAGGGATTGACGGGAGCGGACGTGGCTTCTTGTCGTCACCTATGGGCATTCTCGGACTCGCAGATGGTCACACTAATGCGCTCAGCACGATCTGGGTTGCTAACTAGTTAGTCGTCACCCAAAAATGCACACGACTTATGAAGAAAAGAAGACCCAACTATGGTTCGTGTGACGCCAGTGGGAACAGCACCAGCGAAAGAGAACGTCAAAGGCAACCGAAGGAAAACAAAGCGAGTTCTCAGCGGAGAAGTTCGGCCACGAAGCACAAGTGACTGAATGGAAAACAAACCACAGCGAATGCGGCAGCAGGCCGTAGGATGCCTTATGCGGAGATACCCCTTTCCTTTTTTTTTTTGAAAGCTTGGATTATTGATGTTTGTTTATGTCTTTCTCGAATTACTTGTAAATGTCGGACCTGGGCTCTGGACTTTAGGATCCAATAGTATATGTCTATATATATATTCCGTGGCTCGGACTTGGAGCTTGTATAAATTGGAAAAGTAATTTATTAATTATTTTCCGTACCAACAAAAAATGAAATAATTATTAATGTATAATATTATTAATCAATTAATTAATTATTGATGTCGGAAATAATTAATGTGAATTATTTAATTATTTGCACGTAATTTTTACGGAGGCGGAAAAGCGGAATTAAAAATAAACCTTGGCTTTGACTCGGGAAAAAACTCACTGGGTTATGCCGTCGGCAAAGCAGTGCACAAGTGAGGCGCCTATGAGCGACAAAAGGCAAAGAAAGAAGAACTAACAACAGCAGCACGGCTGATGCGGCGGTTAGCGCGGGAATCCAAAATCAACCACAAATCGAACCACAATTGGTTGGTAAGCGGTCGGCAAAACACAGCACAAGTGCAGAGCTCAGGAGAGAGAACGAAACGGAGTCCCAAGAACAGCAACAATAACAACACGTCTGCTGCGGCAGTTGTGTAGATTGGAAGAAATAAAACACTTGCGGTCGCACCCGTGTGAATTTTTAATCTTGGATATTTTTTCTCGTTTGTTATTGTTTGATTGTTATTTAATTCAAGTATTTAAGGGCAGAAAATATAATACATATGTAAATGGATAAGCATGCAAAATATATATGGATGAGTAATTTTTATTTTGTACAGTGGAAACCCAATAACGGAACTGCTAAGGGCGTACAAAAAATATTTTGGAGGCAGAACATATATTTATATATGGGCATGCAGAGCGGGATTGTGTGGGGGCATGTGTAGGATGCTTCGCTTGGTGGAACAGTGGAAACACGATAAGTGGACTGTATTTGGAATTTGGCACATAAAACTATGGAGGCACACGATTATCGTTACATAGGCCTGTGAACCTTGTGGGGAGAAATAAAAAAAACAAATGGTACACACAAAAAAAATAAATATTGACAACAGCGGATTGCTCGGCGAACAGGGAAACTTCCGAAAAAAGTGCACACTGGTTGGCGGATATTAATAAAGCCTTTTTTTCTTATTTATTTTATTTTATTTTTGCATTTTTTTATTTTTATTTTTTTTCACCACACAATTTCACTTTTGTTCGGCGGAGGTTGTTTGTTTGTATGCGGAGACGGATTTGAACGGAATATGTATATGCATAAGTTGTCACACGTATGTATGTATGTATGTATGTGGATGCACATATGCCTTGACCGTTGGCAAGTGGAACGGAGAAACGAAGAAAAACGGCAAGCAATATGGCGATCACACAAAGCGGAGACGGATTGAAAAAATTGACGATGGAATTAAGAAATAAAACCTTTCTCAAACTGCCGTTGTATCGGAAAAACTCGGATCTGGAGTTGACACAAAAAACGGAAACATATTCTTGAAGCAGTGTGAATGACATATATAATTCGGACCACTGCTGAAGACCGGCAGATAGAGGGAGATAAAGGAAGCTCGTACTTATCTTGAGCGGAAGAAATCACCGGAACTGCTGGCTGTATTCCGGAAGGATATCCGTATCCGGCTCGAAGGACCAATGTTTAGTAGGGGGCGATCCTTCCACAAAAGATCCTTGGTAGCTGGCAATTGGCAGGCAAAGCATTCCCACGGCGCAGAAGTTGGCAAAGAACCCAGTAGAAATGAAAAAGTCGGGGGCGTCGTGAGGGAACTTCAGCTTTATTCGGCTGCATACATGAAACTGACTTATGCTTAGAAGTAGAGCCGAGCTCCCGCCCGCTATACTCCAATAATAGACCGAGATCGGGAGATCCAAGGAGGCGAGCGGTGCCGAAGTTCGCTTCGCGGTGCGGAGATCGACCAGCGCAGAGGCCCTTAGCTTAGCCGAAGGGCTGTGCACCCGACCGAGAGCAAGGTAAAGAGCTTAGTAGCCGCTAGCGGAGCTCTGTTGTGCTGAGGAGCGGAGAGCGGGCGAACGACGGCTAGTTCAACAGCCAGCGTATGGAGTTCGGAAATATGACAATGCAGCGGGCGGACGAAAGCGAAAGAGCGGGCGAGCTTTTTGGAAGCTTGGTGGGCAGAGGGGCTACAGGTGCCGCCTCCTGGCGTGAACAGCTTGCATAATGGTATTCCACAAGGATCACCGCTATCAGTAATTTTATTTCTAATAGCATTTAACAGCGTAACGGATATATTCGAAAAACACAAACACCTCAAGTTCCTATGCAGATGACTTCAACATAATTATAGACCTAAACAAAAGCAAAAACGTAAGGCACAACCTAGATCCTGTGTTCACAGAGATCAGCAATTGGTGTGCAAGATCTGGAGCTTCACTATCCTTAGACAGATGTAATCATTTACATATCTGTAGAAAAAGAAATTGCATCTGCAAAATAAAAATTAACACATTCGAGATCGAAACATCAAAAGAGATCAAGATATTAGGATTATTTATTAACACAAAGTACAAATGGAACTCTCACATCGCAAAACTAAAAAACTCATTGGCGAAATCCCTAAACGTTATTAAGTGTCTGTCAAGTTATAAGTACAACTGTCACCAATACACTCTAGTCCAAACCGTGAAAAGTCTCTGTATAGCTAAAATAGAATGTGCGTTACCCATATACGGCAAAGCCCCAAACTCGACTTTAAGGCCGATAAAAACTTCAATCAACGCGGCATTACGCTCCGCCCTAGGAGCCTTTCCCACAACACCAACTCATAATCTGTATGTGGAGGCAAACGTCCTACCACTAGAAGAAAGGATTAAAACTATGACGGCTAAATTATTTCACATATTTTTACACTCAAATGACACCCCACTTGGTCCGATAATAAAAAAAATAACAAAGAAGAGCAATTCAAAATATAGAAAATCAACAATACAAGAAAGCATCAACATTTGCAGTAACTTAGGCCTGACAAAAACCCCAAAAGAAATACACCTCGAAGAATTTCAAGAAATAAATTATAACCTTGGCAACTTCTCCTTCCTCTACACGGATGGATCGATGTCTAAAGAGATAATAGGACACGCAGTAACTACTGAATGCACAGTAATAAGTAAGGGTCCTCCCATTCTACTCTTCAGTATACGCAGCCGAAGCAACAGCTATTCTCAACGCTATCCAAATAGGTATAAAGACTAGAGGAAAAACATGTATCTGCACAGACTCACTATCGATTATCGAAGCTTTAAAAAATATTGATAATTCCGAATACATAATCGCCAAAATACGTGGATTGATAAACAACCACTTCCCAAAAATAAAAATTCGATGGGTACCCAGCCATATAGGTATCCCAGGGAATGAATTCGCTGATGAGACAGCGAAAGCAGTCACAAACTCGCCGTTATTAACATCACAAAACATATATCGACCAAACATTATCAGGCTCCTAAAATCATGCACACCGGAACTACTCCCCTTAACCTCTAACTGGTACCAAAACATAAACAAAGATGGCTTCAACATTGCCAACTACACAAAAAATTCAACATTCATAAAAATACCACGTATCGAGCAAATAAAAATCATTAGATTACGTCTTGGACATACTAGACTGACTCATATAAACAAATATACACAACCACCATCAAACCAATGCCAATTCTGCAATAGCACAGAAGCTACAATCGAACACATTCTAAATCAATGTCCAGCCTTTCAAAATCTTCGAATCCCAACCGCAAACTTCCTCCCACTCCTTAGCAACCCAACACCCGACAACATTACTGAAACCCTTTCTTTTCTAAAAAAAGCCAACCTAGTACATTAATTGTAAAATTAAGAAATTAGTGAAATAATAAATATTAAAATTATCAATAAGAACTAGAAGAAAATATGTCAAAATCATGAAATTAAAAGTCAAACTCAGCCGAGAGCCACAGCAGCTATGGCTGATATAGCTTAGTTTAGAATTAAGCATACAGTGTACAAATAAATAAATAAATAATAAATTAAAAATACAGCATTTTTCTTTTCCTTCTGTCAATGCATCTGCCTTCTTTCCTTCGTTAATTTTTTCCTTGCAGCGCCTCTAAATTCTTTACGACCAATGGCATCTAGAAAAAATAAACAGTTTTATTTATTATCATTTAGTTTTTGTTATTTTACACTGGTAAAAAACTATTTCACTGTCTATTATGTTAATACTTAGGAACTCTTACCTGATAAATGTATATTGTAATTTAAACTTCATTTTCCTTTAAAATTTGATTCTGTTTCTTGATTTCTTACTCACTAAAACGTAATTGACAAACGCGAGAAAAGCCACGCGCTTCTCAGAAGAACGAAAAGAACACTGAGCCAGAACAACGGTTTCGCTTATTGTTGGTTTTGTTTTACACGGTACCGTGGAATACTGCTGAGAGAGGGAGAGTACGAGCGAGAGGGACTACCTAAACGCCGCTCTTTGTTGAGGAAAGACTGATTAATTTTGACCTTTTTTCCATCATCTTTTCATCAACTTTTAATCATTCTTTCATCAACAATTTTTGTACAAGAGAAAAATGAGAGCGCGAGACAGTCAGGTTTGCCCCGAAGGCCGAATGAGAGCGTCGGCTCGGTCGAAATCGACGTCGTCTGTTGATGAATCGTTGATGAATTTGACTTGGTGATGAGTTTTGGTACTGCATGGTGAGTTTACAAGGATGTGTGTATTCGTCAGAGTTGCATGTTGGCGATGTTGTTGTCGTTGCACTAGGCTTGAAGCTGCCGAATCTGCTTTGCTTCCATGTGGCCGGAGAGAGGGGCATGTTAACTACCGCTCTATTAGTTGACCTCTAAACTTAAAACATTTGTTTGCAAAAAGGAGCACGAGAAGATTCGACAGAGGTACTAACAAGTAGAGGTGGGCGCGGGGCTTTTTTTCGCGGCACGCGCTTAAGTCACAGCCCAAATTGGACAGGTTGGCTAAAAAAGTTGTTTTGGCGCGATTTCGGTATTCGTTAGCTCGAAAGCAGATAGCCTTAGTTGCAAAAGACTTGCACCCTTTCAAAATTACCGAAGGTAAGTTCTATTCATATGGCACGTGTTTATTGATTGACTTTTTTTTTTTTTTGTGAATTGGTAGGTAGCGGCTTCCGTGAATATAGCCAAGCGCTTCCCGACATAGGATTTGGTTATATCCCGTATAGTGTTAAGCACTAACATTATGGAGAAAGAGTACGAAACTTTGAAGATTCAACTTATCTTAAGTTTGAAAGACCAACAACTGACATGCACGACCAACATGTGGAGTGACGACGCAGCGAAATTTTATATCGCTGACTTCTTACTATGTGGATGATAGCTTCCGACTGAACGTCGCTCTTTTAGGTACTAATATAAATCAATTTTTATAATATATTTGTATGTACGATCACATGTAACGTATGTTTTTGCACAAACATATTTACATATTTATTTATTAATGTTTATAAAGCATTTAACTTACTTGTGTATCTTTTACAGGAATCAGGGAGTTCTTGGACGAGAAGAAAACTGGAGAAAATATTCTCAAAAATGTTCAGGACATTTTGTAGGATTTCCACACACTTTAAACTATCGATCGAGCTATTATTGTTAAGGACAATGGTGCAAATGTAGTTGCGGCATTTAAGAGCTTCAAGCGCCTATCTTGTTCTTGTCACAATCTGAACCTTGTCATGGATGACGTCGTTGAGAAAAATCCTCTTGCGGAAATTAAGGCTTTAATAGATTGCTGCAAATCATTAAACAAATATTTTAAACATTTTCAGCTTAACAGTAAGCTTTCAAAAGCGCTGAGATAGCAAGTTAAAACACGCTGGAACTCTACATTTTTTATACTCTTGAGTATATTTGATGTAAAAAAGGAAATAAAAACTCTTTTACTTAAAAAAGATGAGCTACAGCGAATTAGTAATTTAGATTTTTCATTACTTGAAAAAATTTTATGCTTCTTAAAACCTTTTAAGGACAGCTCTGAAGCGCTTATCTGTGACAAGGAACCAACAATGCAAATATTGCAAATATAAACTTTGTATAACTAGCACCCTTGATTCCCAAATAATAAGTGAGTTTACAACAATAACCTTAAGCGCATTAGAAAAATGGTTTCTTCCGGCAATCGCTCTTTTGGTGGTGCTTTTCTTAAACCCTCTTTATATAGAGATGAGTTTCCTCTCAGGGAAAAAATGAGATATTGTTTTAGCTACGGTAAAAGCAATGCTCTCCAAATTTATAGGGGATCATGAATATAGTAGCTTTGATGACATAACTAATAACTTAAGCCCAAATAGCTCCGGCACAGGAATGTTTGCCGAATTTTTAGACTTAAGCTATATAAAAACATGAAAAGTTGAGAAAAACGCTATCGACATAGGGCTTGACACATATTCGGACAATTCTGGCTATTCCCGCTAGTTCGTCTACGAACGAAAGGCTTTTTTCAACATCGGGCCATGCTTAAAATGAAAAACACACTAGGCTAAAAAGCACAAATTTAGAAAGAAATGAATTTTTAAATAAAAATATGACATGATTTTCTTTTTATTAAATACATAACTTTATTCATGTATGTATACTTATAAATTGCATGTCTATTAAATTTCCTTATAAGTGTAAATAAGTTTCGTGCCGGGCCGGACCGGGCCCGGGCCTTGGTGAAAAAGTTTTTTGTTCGTGCGGGCCGGCCCTCTTAAAAAAAGAGTACGTGTTCGTACGGACCTTGGCCTCAAAATACAGACCCGCGCCCACCTCTACTAACAAGTGCTCCCGAGCTGATAATTTTCGACGCTTCCCCAGCAGACAATGAAGCGGACCTAAGCGGATGGATCCGACAAATGTCCGCTAAAAATATTAAATACGGACAAAGAATCGGAATTTCAGCATTAGGTTCGCTAAATGCTCAAAAACGGACACTTAAACGGAGGACACTCGGAACTATTGCGTCCCTCGTAAAATGGCCGATTTAGTCTCGCTGACGGACACTAAAACGTACAGTGAGCGGGCAAAAAGCGGATTTACCGCATTGGGCTCGCCTAATTATTAAAATCTGACCCGAAACCGGACGCTAAAAGGGTCGAGCACTGCCGAAAGGGTGTAATTGAGTATTTTGCAAGAACGTTTTGGGTGTTGCACTGATCGGTCGCAGGTCATTTTTTGTTTACACACATTTTACCAGCAACCCTTTTTATTTTGGGTTTATCTTATTATTTTTTGCATGCTCTTACAACCGTTATGAGTGCGCCAGCGAAATTTCTAGAAATCGGCAACTGTTCTCCGGATTCCTTTTTT
>VNJR01012916.1:0-234392 GCA_008042585.1 Drosophila punjabiensis | reverse complement strand
AGTCTCTGTATGGTAAGGTAAACAACGTCGATGATGATGATGATTGCTAAAGCTCGGTCCCAACAAGAATCGGTGGACTAATCAGGCGAGGGTAAAGCCGTTATCTGATGTGCTGATAAGACTGGGTTCGGTGGTTATGCTTGAGCTGCTCTTTACAGACATCTGCGGTTGTATTTCGTGTGTTTAATAACACGTGTGTTTTTATTTTTTTTTTTATTTATTTATTTATTTTTTTTTTTGATTTGATATTGCTTTTGGAATTTAACTCCGAATAGGTGGTTTTATCCTTTTTGTTAATCCTCGTCGCCAGTTATGTCGATGCTAAGGCCCAGTTATTAGGAGCCCCACACGTACTAGATCTTCTTCGATCTCCACGTCTCTTAGGGTCAAGAGGCTATTTCCGGGTCCGAAGTCGATTTTATAAGAGCTGAACTGTAGATGGCTCAATTGCTAGTTGAGTTCCACGTTTATAGCCAAAGAGAAGAAAACTAGACTCTTGATAAGGCTTATATTTATTTAAACGTCCGAACGCTTGTACGGTCCAAATTCAACTGCTTCAAGAGCTTTAAGTCTAGTTACAATGGATCTTATCTCTAATCGTAGGTGTATGTGTAAATTACAATTAAGGGCATTAGAATAGTTATAGGTATAGTTATAGTTATGCGTGACTATATATCTATACTATATAGATACATATTCTGCACAATTTTTGCGGTGGCTGCGCGATGTGCGAGTATTGTATTTGGTTAATTATTCTGGTCGATTTAAGCGTTTATCTCGGTGAAAAGAGCTGTCAAACGTTGATGTGTTGTGATGTGAGGCAACAATGAGAGCAATTTTGCAGAACACTTTCACGTGTTCGGGGATGCTGATGACGTCGTCTCCCCCTCGGCTGATTGTTTACTTTTCCTTAAGATTAGCTATTGTTATGGTAAATTGTATTTATAAATTTGAATTTACATTTCCTCCTTGTTCTCGTCTTCATCTTCCTCGTCATCGCTTAGGCCCACTGCCTTGTCGGGATAGAATTTCTTGAGGACTCGCTGCACATCTGGTACAATGAGCTCGTAGTCGGTGGGGAACTTGTCCCTGCGCGGCGGACCCTTGTCCAGACCCGACCAGATCAGGTGCACGGAGGTGCGAGCATTCTGCGAGAAACCTATCTCGAAGGCTCCATCCCGGGGTGGAACACGGCCGTACTTGTTCTTTACGAGCTGGAACTTGCGCTCCGGAAATCTTTGCTGCAGAAAGGTGCAGCACTCGTCGGCCTTGGTCTGGAAAATGGGACACTCGTGGGTGTGCTCGATGTAGATCATAGAGCGATCCTTGGTGAAGTGCTCATCGGAGGCCCAGTCGATCTCCTTTTTCTTTTTTGGCGGCCCCTTTCCCACCGGCTTTTTCGGCATTTTTGAGGTCTTTAGATCACTTTTAAATTTTGTTTACAAATAAATGCTGAGATGGCAAAGCCTGCTTAGCCGCTAACAATCTATTAATTAGTAATGGCCTTTCCCTGATTGATAGATGGCTCGGCTTTTTATGATTTTCTGGCACAACCACGTACCGCGATCCATAAATCTCATTTCGTATTTCTCAAAATGCGCAGCGCTGTCCAGGCAATACGCTGGCTTCGATCATTAGCCCGGCTATTTTTAGAGAGTTTCTCTCTCTCTCTCGGTTAAAGCCAACATCTTTTTGGGGACACGAACGAAGACTCAACAATTCGGTTGTTAATTTGGCTACATTGACTGACAACGCAGCCGCCTTTGAAAAAATTAAGAAAAAACAACAAACGCCATCGAATAGATGCACGGCCCAAATGTGATTCGGTAAATATTTTTCTTTCTCTACGTATATATATAGATTTGGATATATAGGTATGTTCGGGGTACACATGTCCACAAAGCTCCGATATAGACGTCAATTTATGGCACTGTCTATATCCATGCAGAGCAGCTACTCAACAAATTCTGTGCATAACAATAATATATTGTCTGGCACAAACATGCATAAACAATAAAATGAAAACATACAAAAAGGCAAAAGTATTTAAAGAAAATAATTTATAAGAGGATGGGTTTTGTTTTAGTTAAGACTTTGGGGATATCCTTGAGGGGGTTATTAGGTAATTTCACTTGGAAGAAATGAGTATAAGAAAATATTTAAAAATAAGTTAAGAGACCTTTGGGGTCTAGAAATTACCCGGAATTTTAAAGGAATTAATTTGATTATTTAATAAATTATTGCATACATATTTTAAGACTAAGAAAAGAAAGGCACTTCATTTCGGCAAACCAAAGTTTTCTTATCCTTGGATCTTGAGATCGAATAGGAAATCGTTCATAGCTAAGCCAAAAATTTAACAATTTCAGTTCGGATAGCTTTTCTATGCTAGTTTTTGTTAAGGAATTATTTCAAATAAACATAAATAAACCTAAAGCCAGTTAAATATTCTACAAAAAAGTAAGTAATTCGTAAAATTTATGCTTATTTTGACTTGAAAATATTTATAGTTTTATTATAAATAGCACGAAACCGAAAACATCTCTTTATGTCATTTTAAACTATACAATATGTTAATCAATTCAATAAATAAAGCTTAATTTATTTAACTTCATACTCTACAATATTTAATTTATTAAGATGGTTATAAATAATTTAATTTTGGAAAAGTTAACTTCCATCAAACAGATTTTTATTGGTTTCTTTTTACGAGCGCCTGAAAGCGAGATTGCAAATGGGCATTTAGTGCATTTTTCATTTCGCAATTTCTCGCGGCCAAAGCTGAATGATTCTTTTTTCCGCCAGCGATTGGCAAACACACATTGCATTCCATGAATTTCCATGAATTTCCCCTTTTAACATGGTTTATTTATGCAATTTTCCAATTTCCTGGCCGCAGTAGCAGCAGCATTGGCACAAGGCATATAAAATGCAGCCTGGCGAGGGCGAGGGCGAGGGGAAAGGGCATTTAAATAAAGAGTAAAAATGCAATTTGCAAATTAACAATAACAAAATGTAAACAACAGCAGCGGCAGAAGCAGCAGCAGCGACAGTGACGTTATCGAAAATGTGAAAATACACAAAAAAAGGAAAATAAGAGCAAGTATTGGGCCGTGAAAAGGCGATATTCCCATAAATATTTATGCGCATAAACTGGCTACTTAAACTGGGGACATTTTAAAGCAAATGTATCTCGACAACAAACTCAACAAATGTATCTGCTCGAATGTATCTGTATCTGTAGCTATGAGAGACAAAGATTTAAATATATATTCATTTATCTAACTAACGGAATATGTATCTCGCGCACGCACTTCGCCACATACCTACATAATTCGGATATATTTTTAAAAAATCAAAACGACAATTCCGCTGCAGCATTTTGAAATACAACAGAAGTCGACAGAGGCGCCAACGTCGGCAGAGCTAGCCGAACTTTTTTTCGGCTGCACGCAAAGGCAGAGGCGGCTCGGCACTCGATCGTACCGCTTTAGTGCCACGTCGTGTTTCAGAGCGCCCAGGCCACGAGCGCCCGCACAGAACCGCCGAATAAAATCTCAAGAAAATTCCAGGGGACCTGATCCCGATTCCGATCTCTAAACCGTGAGAGAGAAGTGCGCGGAGTGCGCGGAATAAACCGAAAAATATCGAAATATATATCTTTAGTATCCTGAATACACCATGCAGGTCTTTGATAACACTATGGTAAGTGGGGGAAACACTCCTACTTGTCCTACTTGGTAGCTACACCCTCTTAACCCAGTAAGAGCCCAAAAACACAAATTCCAGTGCCAGTGCCACGCCCATTTTGGCCTCAGTCTAAGGATATTTCAGCCAGGAAGTCATGCGGTGCTCACAAGCATGCCGCCAAATTAATTACAAAAATTCACTTAATGGCCAAGATCCAAGTGGGTCAACGTACGTGCCGCTAGGAGAGGAACAAAAATTAAGCAAATTTTCACTAGATGAAAACTAAAGTGGTGGCAACAGACTTGTCAAAAGTCTGCCGACTACAAAAAGCAATGTAAATAGTCTCAAGAAGAACAAAGACTAAACAAAGCATATATTTACAAATACCTTTTAAAAGGGTTTATATAATTAGAATGAAAATTATTATAGACATTCCAAAAAGTGAACTTTTCAAATCCAAATTCATATTTTCGAAATACTTTTCTGCATTGCCAGAAAATTCCATTCGATTTGATTCCTTCACATTAGCTAAAAATACATATCCATATCTTTATTAATAAATATAAAGCTTGGAGACAAAAAACCAAAGCAAACCGCCTTCTTATATCCACCGATTTCTTGGCAGCTGGGCCTCCCCATTAAGTACATAAATCGTGGGGGAAATATTCACATAAATACCCGGCCATATATCTGAACCGGCATCGATGTGTATAGCTGCGTGGTTATAAGATCGCGGACGGATTCCTACGAGTGGGTCGTTGTTAAAACTTACACAGAATGCGAGGCGGCATTAGTCACAACATATCTGTGTAAATCGGCCAACAAGGTCGCATGACGAAAGCAACCAGAAAGCTGACATCGGCGATGATTTCCTTTTGATATTCCAAGCAGCACGCGGCCTTATAAATAGAACTTTGGAGAGCTTTACAAAATTTACAAAAAAAAAGTTGGAAAAAAGTAGAAAAATAAACTAGAAAAAGAGTTCAAGAAGCCGAAATGGAAATTGGTTTATTTTCAGGCCGAATAAATCAATTGGCTTCTGTATTTATGCAGATGCCACCATTTGATTATTTCGCACTGTCGTTGATTTATGGCCAATGGCCAAAAGCGCTCCCCCTTAGCCCATTTTTTCACCCCCTCATTGTGGCTTTCTCCTAACCTACCTCCCACACCCCCTCTGAGAGAGGGTATTGTGCACGTCATGTGTAATTGCTATATGTCAATGTCAGCGTGTGTGTGGGTTAGGGTCTGATAAATGCAAGCAAACCACATCCATAGATACGAAACGTATCCGAGAGTGCTTGCGGACGTTTGGTTTGGGTTCCTGCGGTTGCAGTCTCCGGGGTTAGCTTTAATGAAATTGCGATGATATATGTTTTGGCAAATATCGAAAAATATATATAGATAGATATAGATATAGATGTGGCATTCAATGGGGTGGAATGTTGAGCAGACGGCGCGCTGAATGATTTCCAATTTCCAGCAAAAGAGAAATCTGAAAATGCCAAATACACGCGGAAGTCTTAAGTCAATAAATTGATTTAATATTGTTCATATGGCAAGGCAGAGACTTTTAGTTTATTTTATTATGGACAGGAAATATTTGGAATTATGGCTGATAATTAAATGAGGATTTTTAATTTGCTAGAAATCTTAATATGCTATGTAGTTCAAAGGAGGTCTGGTTTAGGCGGCATAAGATTGTAGTTACAATGTATTCTTTTTTGTAGGTTTTTAAACTCAAATAATTCCTTAAAAATTATGTATTTTCTAATAATAATTAAATGTTTACATTATTAAAATCACTCCCAGCTGAAATCTCAAATCTTTATTACTGAAGGCTAAGTTGTTTCAAGAACTCTATAAATCACCTATGATTATGATTTTTTTATTATCAACTTGGGCATAATTAAACTATTTTATGATAAATAAAAACGCAAATAGCACATAGCTTATCAAATACTAATGAGCTCTCCCACAGAGCATTAATTTAAATTAAAGTCCAGACCCAGTAAAATTCAGAGAGCCATAAATTCCTTTCCACTCAAAGGGATTAATTCAAAGTGGGCGCCCATCTGTTGTTAAATTTTCCACCTCAAAATAAAAACAATAAGTGTGTGCAATAATTTGCATAGATGTATGTATATATATATCCATTCGCCTTGTTTATTGATCAAAACGCAAACAAACAGCGCGCCGCAATTGTTTAAATATTTGCCAAACAAACATCTCGCGATTGATAAAACAACAGCGCTCGGCCATTCTGTCTGTCTTTGGGGGCTATTTATAAAGCGTAGCAGCCGCAGAAATGAATAATTAAATCGCGATATATATGCCACATATATCTGACTGAAATGTGTATGTGTCTATCTTTATCTTTTCCCTCCATTAGCGACGGGCCTCGCGGAGAGCCTCGCTGCGCCGTGGCTCGATATCGGCTTTGCCCCAAAAGTCGGCGGAGATTCCATGGGACATCTTCGAGCGCCTGTTCCTGCCCTTCCTGCTCTGCCTGGGCGCGGCCATCGTCAGCTCGCACCTGCTCCATGCTCTGAGCATGTCCAGCATCTCCACCTTCGCCATCTTCGTCTGGTTCGCCTTGGCCACCGTGGGAGCGGTGCTCTTCTACCACTTTGTCAAGGTAAGTCGCTTTGGGGATTCCCCCTTTCACAGCAGCAGCAGCAGACGCCTTAATCCCTAAACCGCAACAGGGATTGCGAGCGGAGCGTAGACATGGTTTAGTTTTAGGTTTCGGTTTCAGAGCCACGGGTGGCCTGAGCCTAGGGCTCTGTCTGCGGGTAAATGCACTTGGAAAAATATAGAAAATATAGAAAACAAAATAAAAGCAAGTTAACCAAACACTCAAGTTAATTTACAAAAATCATAGCATACTTTTTTTCAAAGGCGTGCGTACTTTAATAATAATAACTGTGACTAAACTTTGGTTCTATCAAGTTAAAATTGGGAATTCAGGTGGAAATAATACAAAATATAATTTAATATTGCAAAATTACACAATAGAAAAGCAAAGGTTTAATCAAGAATTAAGGTTAGAAGACATACTTTGTAAGGAAATACCATACAAATTCCTAGGCTTTAGGAATTTCTTTCTTTATTTTATCGATTTAGAAAAAAACTCGATTTTCAGAGTGTGCAAAAAGGGGTGAGCATTCTTTTTCCGCTTTGGCTCGTTTCGAGTGCCAAGCCAAAACCACAAGTGACGACAGAGGGGCTTGAATGCTAGGCAAAACAAATCAGAGGCACTAAAAATAGTCGGGCCAAAGGATACGGAAGAAGGACGTGGGACACAGAGAGAGAGGCAGGGTCTGCGGGCACGTCGTCAACTTATGCTTAACCAGAGAGGGAGAGAGGAAACCCTTGACTGTGTGGATTTGGCTTAGGATTGGCCTCCGTTTGATATTTCAGAGGCAGCCTGGCAGCCAGCCGGGAAAATGAAAATGAAAACAAATAAATAAGCAGGCAAAGCAGGCAAGAGGAAAGGAAACCCAAGCCAAACTTGCTGAAAGAAAGGGGTTTTGGTAATGAATATAAATTCGCAAGAAGCAAAAATGTCCTGGACTCACTTGAGACTCACCAGGAATTTGTGTGTTTCAGAATGGACATCTAGTAAATAGTTTATATTATTATCCTTTCTTATCTGAAAGTCAAAGAATATTGTGAGTTATTTTGTGGGAAGAAGAGTGGGTCTTTTGCTTTAGCTCTTGCTTTGTTATTAAATAAATATTTATATGGAAATATTTTGTGAGACTCTCCTTTTTACATAATTTCTAATTATTAACTCAAAGTAAGTCAAGCCATTCTATTATCCTTTATTGATTGCACAGTTGCTCTGAGCCTGTTAAGCTGTTAATTTTCCTACATTCTAGTAAGATTTACACCATAATTACACCCTAAGTTAGAAGCACTTTAAATATACAGCTCAACTTCTTATTGAGCTTAACTTCATCTGCAAACAGTTAGTCGGCTTTTCTAGCCTCCGGATTTCCGACAACTTCATGTGTACTCCTGCTGTGCTCAATTAAACTTTCAAGGAGCTCTCATGGGAATTATGCCGCGGGGCCCCGAGATTATTTGTCTTTGTCAGCAGCTTTATCGTCTTACGTTAACTACGCAAATTGTCACACGGCGTATACGTAATTCACAGAAATCAATGGGAGGAGGAGGAGTGTGGAAGCCGTCTCCCGATTTCACACCATCATCTATGGTGTAGTGGCGGCAGATAATTCAAATTTGTGTGCACCTTAATTAGCCCTCCTTCTTGGCTGTTCCCAATGACATTGGCAATTACACGCAGTGAGTTTCGAGTCCCGGAGTTCCGAGTCCCATGGCACGTAGCCATTGTCCTGCATTGTCCGTTACGTATCCTGTCCTTGTCCCTGTTCACTCTGGCATCTGCATCCGGATCGGGGCAATTGTGGCCTGCCTGTGGCGCACTCAACGCGATGCGCAACCCGACATTAAGGTAATAAGCACGACGGCAGGATAATTAACAGCAGCAGATGCAACCGGGCGAAGCTGCATTACCAGGTGGAGTGGTGACACGGGAAGGGGAGAGGGAAGAGAGGTAGGTGTTGCTTTCTGGCAGGACTCAGCTGGCCGGCTTCGCCATGGCTTAACCAAGGACAAGGCAGTGACTTTTATTGGGTGAAGGGAATGAATATGAAATGGGTTACTTTAATGGAAACATGACAGGACATTCAATGAGTTTTTGTATCATAATAATGAATAATTTAATATTATTTTATTATTAAATATAAAGGCTGTTTATATTCCAGCTTCTTCAGACTTTCTTCTCCCCAATAAATCAGTTAATTACCAAACATAAATATAGAAAATATCCTTGAAGAGCTACCTACTCCTTGACCTTCGCTAACTCATTGGCATAACATTTCTGCATCTATTTTGATATAATTTCCAAATATAGGAAGACCTTGTTCTTCACAAGTACCTGTTATAAATATAACAAAAATATGTTGGTTGGCCAAGAGTCCCTAACCTTTATTTCAGATCCCCTTTCCCTCAACTAACGTCGACTTATTGGCATAACATCGTCTTCGTCTTCGTCTTCGTTTTCGTCTTGCTTCGTCCTTGTAAAGAAGCTACTCCCAATCAGACCTGTGTCTATTTTTAGTCACGGCAACAGGACTTGAGTTGAGGGCGTCAACGCCGATGGCTACACTCCCTGCCCTCTCTCAGTCACTACTCTCCCCAAAAAGGACATGAAATGTCCTTGCCTTTGATTAGCTTTTCGGCCCCGGCCGGGCCTCAGCTATTAACCCGATTTCTGTTGTCTTCACATTTACATGTGCGGAGTAGATAAAGTTATTTGCAACATGCGTGGCCACATCTATATATGTATATATAAACAAATATAGATATGCGGACATATCCTGGTCGGTCTATGTCACTAGTCCTGCTTATCCTTGCACATCACGTTGTGCATTTCATTTTTATGGCACGACTGTCGAATTAAATTACACGCACGCACACATCCCGGCACCAGGACGAGGACGAGGACAAGGCTGAAGAGGATCAAGAGGATGACTTGGGTTGGCAACTGTTGACGCGACGCGGCAGCACAAATTGGGTGCAATGAAATGTAAATGCGCAGCTAATGAAATGCTCAACGCTGACGCCCACGCAACAGCCACGCCCACATTCGCATTCGCCTCGCCTCTGGCTTTGGCTCCTGCACAAATCCGTTATTATTTTCACCTAAATTGCAGCTGTTAACTCCAACTGCAGTTGGTCAGTGCTGACGGAATGTCCTTATTGTTTGGGAAAGAGATAGGTTAATTTGGAAGTTCGTAAAAACAGGATATGCTGAGATTTATTCCAATCCTTGATGTTTATCTTAACTAAATTATAGACTTGCTAAAAGAACTTATTATATGAAACCAAAAATATTCCAAAAATATTATTACAAATGTAAATTTTCTAGAATGATTAAGTATCTTATCCTTTTCCTTACAATCTTTTCCCATTTTTCTCTATTTTCATTAATCTTTTTTTGTTTTTATATCGCCTCGAGGACATGAGGCTGCACTGGTTGTGAATATTTCGACTCGATTTCGGCATTGGGTCCATTTCGCAACGCAAATTACACTCGGCGTAATATGCATAATTAAGTCCACAAAACCGCTCTTCACCCCTCCGGCTGCCTGCCTGCCATCATCACCCCTTCCATCCTTGCTCGTCGCGGGGGAATATGCCTCGGGACCTCGGGCGACGAGCAACAGTTTCCCGGAACAAGACACACACAACACACAGCACACACACACACGGAGAGGGAAGATGGGTGCGGGGCTTGTCAGCTGCCAGAAACAGTGTAAATAATTCAATTAATAGCTTCGTGTGAGCCACGCTAATGAGCAGTTGCTCAACATTCAGCAACGCCCACTGCAACACGCCCATCCCCCAGACCCATTCCACACCACGAAATCCTTCATTTTCCACCTTCAAATGTAATTGAAAGACTGCGAGGGGGATCTTGAAGTTTTCAGTGCAGGAAAGTTACGAACTGCCTCTGAGCCAGGTGAAATCGCAGTTGATCCACCTTGGTTTTCGGTTACGGAGAAGTCATGATCTGGGGCACTCTGGTGGAAGAAGATGCAAGAAGTTTGCCAAGCTTTTCACTGCATTCCACTGAGCGGAAAAGGTCATTGTGAAAAAGGGTGTAAAGTTGCCTCGGGAACAGTATATGAATTGGAGATAAGGATGCCTCTTAATGGGTTCAAGGTGTGAGGTTTCTGTAAAAAGGGGAAAAGTTCCTTAAAGTTTCTGTACAAAGGGAAGAAATTCTACTAGGTTTTTTATTTTAAATTTTAATTTAATTCATTTGCCCATTTTGTTTATTATTTCTTAGATATTTCTTCCATTGGGAATTCAAAGCTTAGTAAATATTTAGAAGTATTTCCCTTAAATTACCTCAAATTTAGCTTTTGTCTTTGGTTTTCTTTCAGTGCCTAAAAACAGCATCTGGCATTCTGTTAGCCAGTAGTTTTTGCGTGCATCTGAAACATTGTCCTGGTGCCTTGCACTGTTTATTACCCAGTAAACCATCTACTTAGCTACCAGGAATCCCTTTTTTTGTATCCTCTCCCCCGTTTTGCTGCAAAGCGACAGCTTCCTTAGGTTCCCAGAGTTGGTTTGCTGACTTCCCGACTGACTGCTGCTGCTGCACACTTTGTCGCAGTTACAGCTCCATAAAACTTGGGCCCTAGACAAATTTTACGCTGATTTGTGTGTTGTGCACACACACACACACAGAGAATGCAACAAAAAAAAAATGGATAGAAAAAATGGCAGAAGAACTGTTTGTCAACGGGAGCGACTGCATTCGCAATTAGGAGATGCTGATGGCAATGGGAGAAGCAGAAGCAGCAGCTCAAAGCCCAGGACAACTGAAGGCTATATAAAGGCCAGGCCAGGACTCTCTCGCAGGCCATAAAAACTCATTATGTGCGAAGTTTCGTTCGCTTGTTTTTACCCATTCGCCGCCGCAGCTCCTCCGCTGCTCCTCCCCTTGTATCCGCTAGATACAGATACATGTATCTGGGTCCGTTTTCCGTTTCGGTTTTATGGTGTCGCGCGTGGCCTGTTGATTCACACACGCACACACACACCCATAAATACACTGAGGACATTCAGAAATGGCAATGGCGTGCCCGGCCTGACAATAGCTGGGAATGAAGGACATGGGGGACTGGGAGGAGCAAGAGACTCCTCTGCGTTTCTTAGAATTCCTAGAATTGCACGCCATTAAATCGCCTTGACAACTCCCCCCTGTTGCCACTGTTGCCCCCACTGTCCCCGCGGCCATTTTATTCTTCTTTTGCTGCGCTGCGCATTTTAGTTAAATTAAAAACCAATTGCAGAGGACTCAGCCGTGCATCCAACGCTGCTGGCACATCAAAGGTCAGGGGTCGCAAAATGCTGGAAAAATTGCTTGCGACAAGAGCGACAGCCGCCGCCGCCGCATGATTGGCAGCTAACCGGTTAGCTTTGACATTACCAATGACTTGACATCGGTTTTTTGCCACATCCTGGAACAGGAAAAAGCCACCTGATTGCTGTTATTTCTATACGAAGCTTCTAGAAAGGTGATAACTCAATTGCTGAGCTTAAAAATAGGTTTAAGTGTTGAACTAAATATAGGAAAACTAAATTTACAGTTTAACAAAACTGTATTTTCTTTGTGTTACTATAAAATATTATTTCTATATTTATTCTCCCAACATCCCTGTTCAAATACTGCTAACACCAAGTCCTTGTTACACTATATTTTAATTAAGAACCATTGCCAGGGGCATCATTTTTCGACCGGAAACAATGGCAATTTAAATACGGAAGGAGAAGCAACCAACCGGCAGAGAGAATCCTGCGGAACTGGGGAGCTTAATCCTTCGTTTAAACACCCGCACAGGAGGAGATGTTGGCTAACAGGCTGAGCTGCCATAATGGCTGGCTTGGCACAAAGTCAAAGCTTTGCGTGTTGTGTCTGCCACACACTCGTACACATATACTGGCACCCCTCTGCTACCAATACTTTCGCTCTCCAGGACACACAGGATTCAGAGAAACAAGCTGCAAATTGGCCTAGGTCTCCTCATCCGCTGGTACAACGCGTGGTATGCGCAATGCGAAAAGCCTCTAATGCTGACGCTGTCGTCTGCGGATGGCGTGAAGTTGGCAAAGGACCTGCCTGCCTGCCTGCCACACGCCACCAGGACACTCCATGCGTGCTGTATGTTCGAGTGTGTGTGTGTAGGGGAAAAGCAAAACACAGAAATGGTTTTTAACTTTCCGGTTAATTAATTTATTACAGCTTAATACGTTCAATGACTTTTGGCGACCGCCGCTCGTTCGTTCGCTCGTTCGTTTGTCTTGGCTGACCACTGGCCACCGCCCCCACGCCTACCGCCTCCCGCCTCCTGCCTCCCTCTTAACATTTTTTAGTTAATTTATACTTTTTTTTGGTGGACCTCGCATCCCTCCCCGCGGTCTGTGCTTTATTTGGTGTCTATTTTTAGCCACTGATTTAATATGCGTGCATGCGTGTGCGTGCCTCTCTTTGTTTCCCATTTCTTGGCCTGTCTCTCTCTCTTTCTCTGTGCTCTCTCTCTCTCTTTGTTGGGCACATTTCGTCGCCTTTGCTCACAAAGGAGCCTCGCGTCCGTGGGCGGGTGTATCCTGCGGCATGGTGACACAGCGAGGACAATTTGTATGCGGTTTGTTTGCCATTTTTCACTTAAACTCTCCTGCTCCGTGCTCCCCTGCTCCCGAAAATTGCACCATTTCGCTTATGTAGATTTATTTCGGGGCCTCTCGAGCGGTCAAGCGTGTCCCGTTTTCTTGAGAGGTTTATGTGTCTGCAAGGATAACGCCGCCACAGAAAAGGGAAACAAAAAATGACCATCAAAAGAGAGTGTGAGAGAGAATGAGATAAAAATAAGATAATAAAAGCAAAGTTCGGACCGATAAGCGAGCCGTTAGTCCGTAGCTTCATCGAACGGGTTCAATGGCAGCCGAATCCAGGAATTAAATCTGTTTACTCCTCGCACTCATTTTATTTATTACAAATACTTATTCGGTTACAGGAAGTACAATAATAAAACTGCTTTATTATTTTACTTCCGGGTTGAAGTCGGTTTATGGTCGGACAGGAGGCAAGGTTAATCAATTTCTTGGGTTTTTTTTTTGGATGTTGAGAATACTTTGAGTTGATATTTAGGCTTAATTTGGTTCTAGAATATAGGGAACTTTTTTTTTTAATTTTATTAGGAAATTGGATAAAAAAGCCAACTAGAAGTTCATATGACTTTTGTTTTATTTCTAATCAAATATTACTTCGAAAATGTATAATAATTTATAACTATCAACTGTTTATATTAATATATGAAAATATCTTTAAAAAACCCTTTAATTTTTATCTTAATTATTATTATTATATTTCTCATTCAGTTAGAGAAGGGGAATGGTTTATAAAACCAAATATTTTCTATTTTGTATAAATAAATGAAAAAAATAATACAACTCAAATCATATTGGCTTACTTTCTCAGCTTATTGGTTTTCCAGGAACAGGAGAAGGAAGTTTCCCAATTTTTCTATATTATTCCTTCTCCTGTTCCCACTTTTTCTTTTTTTTATTATTTTTAAAGGGAATTTTCCTATAAATTCTTAAACATTCTTAAGCCTGCTTCTATTCCTTTTGTTTAATTTTCTCTTCTAACTTTTTTAAATGTCTTCTTTAAGACTTTTTAAATTTCAAAGTCTACCTGCAACACCTACAGCTTGTCACACCTGCCAGGACAGTAAGCCTGGCCTGTATTGTCAACTAAAGCTTAAAGAAAATTAATCTAAAAATCGATTACAAAGTGTTCCCTTACTTCACATTCAAGATATTTCTCTACCTACCAAAAATTCTTCTCCATTTTCCCCAAGGAAACCCATTTATGACACTAAATAATGCTATGGCCCACAGTCATATTTATGGGATATCGATATAGCTCAACTGGATTCGCTTCCGCAAAAATATTTTCACACATTTCACGCCCCCACACAGGCACACACACACACAGTTATAACGAGTATTTCCGCATTATCCTCGAAATAGGAAAGGAACGTGTTTACTGCGTTGGTCCTTCCCCTGGACAGTCATAAATTTATTCACGCAAATGAAGGCGCATGTTGGCAGGTCCATGAGCCAGCCGGACTCCTCCTTATTGTTGTTTACATTTTACACTCGTAACTTCCAGCTCGCCCACACACACGCGCCGCTCGGTTAGCGGTTAGTCCTGGCAAGGGATAGGATGTCCTTAGCACATAATTTGACGTGGCTGGGAATTCTCTTCTCTCTTTCCGAACTGCTAACTTGCTGCAGTTTGCACATTAACTTAACTTTTGTGCCATAGCATAATGCATTATATAAATATTGCGCATACGCCCCGGTGTACGTAAGCCAGAGTTAATGAGCTGCAGCCGGAATCGCGTGCACCGCCGCCATTTATCAACTTTGCGGCTAAAAGTGCGCGCAAAATGCTACGTTTTTCGGGGTGCTCTCCTGCAACCGCAGATAGCACCTGCTGCTGGTGCTGCTCCTGGCCAGCGAATAAATCTTTTCCACTTCCAGTTTGGCCAGCAATTAAAATGCAATAAAGGATGCATTTAAATTGCTAAAGTAGCCCGGGTTTGGGTAGCGGTAGCTGCCTCCTTATTGACTTACTCGCTTCCAATGCTCGCCATGCATTTCCGACCCCGAGTGCTCAGTTAAATGGAATGTCTGACATGCACGGCTACTCCTTCTCCTCCTGCAGCTCCTGCTCCTCTAACTCCTGCTCCCCCCCTCCCCCTCTTTGTGTGCTATTTCGGGGTGCATGCAACTTGGTTTCTATTTCGGGAACGCTTTATAAAAACCGCAAGCCATCGCCATCGCCATCGTCCTGTGTGTGTGTTCACAGAGCCGACATGACCGCCCAGAGGTGCGATGTCAGGTGGCAAATGGCAGGTGGGGGAAAAGGGGGAAAATGGCAGGTTGGAGGGGGAGGGGAGGAGGACAGTGGCAGGTGGCAGGTGGCAGTTGGCAGGTGGCAAAATGCAGGCGGTTGTGTCGACGCTCCTGCTGTTTTATGCCTTGCACGTAGCCCGCCACTGCACTGCACTGTCGAAAGTTGATATTTTTTCAAGCCGTATTGCTTTGTAGTTTTTTCCCACTGGTGGGTTAAGGCGGGAGCGATTAAGGGGGGAGCCAGAAAATACTGCGGAAAACGGGGTTAAATGTGATTTAAGCCATCAGAGCAAACAGATTTTTGAAGCTCTCATGTCATATTTAAAGAGTAAATACAAGAACATGAGGATTATTTGCTTAAAGACTATATTTTTTGTAGATTTTCTAATTAACTTATCAATTATATCAATCTTTAATCTATATTTAATCATTATATCCTTATAAAAATCTGCATTTGGTATGCAGGAAATGTAATATTTTCATTTCCCCATAAACCATTTCAAATCAAACTTGTCACAGCAATTCCTTGGACTTTTATCAATCATTTTCCTTGTCAAAGTTATAATTAATTTGATGGCTTAAAAGTTGAGAAATCACCCCTTCGGGAGTGCTGGAAAATTGGATCTTCTTAGCTTTTTCCAATAATTGCCAGCTTCCCGTTGAAAGCCAATGCCTGGTCCAGCCAAAGGACTCCAGCGAAGCAGCTGCCCAGCAAATTCCTTCTTCTTTCGGTTTCCCCCAATGCACTTTAATTGACTCTAAACATTTAGTTGCTTCGGTTTTTCTGCTCGCTATCCATTTTCCTTTTATAGCAGCTTTTTGCTGCATTTTAATTGCTCAATTCCGTTAAGTCAGTTGCTGTTTTTAGTTACCAAGCAAAGTTTAAAGTAATTTATGCTGAACCGCAATAAACTGGGTTGCTGTTGCTGGACGCACAATTCCGCAAAAGTTGAACCAAAAGTTTTACCCAAAAGAACGTACTATATCTAAAGTAGATTCGCGTAAAAACTACAGGAACATAACTTGTCGAGTGAACTTAGAGAGACAGCAAACGAAGTGAAGGAGGAATCTGAAGGAGGAGCAATCTGAAGGAGCAGGAATCTGAAGCAGGAGAAGTCTCAAGCAGGAGAAGTCTGAAGCAGGAGTAGTGGGCCTTCGTCCACGAGTGTTTGTGTTTTTATTAACGCCAAACAACGGCCAACAGATTTCGATAAGCCAAACACTTATGGCCACAATAAAATGTGGGCCAGTCTTAATGGGTGTCAACAGCACGGCCAATAATAATACACCCGTCTTGGCCCGCTTTCTTTCATTCTTTCTTTATTTTCTTTTTTTTTCAACAATTTTTACGAGCACTTTATAACGGTTTAATAGCCCGAACAATGAGTAGCCACCTCCAGCTCCACATCCTTCCTATTCCCTTGCCGGCTGCCTATTCCCTTCGAGTCCTTCGATTGACGCACACACTAGAGACGTCGTCCACTTGAGGCGAAAGGCGAACTATATTGGTTAATGGAATGATGAATTATGACACTATCCTAGCCCACAGAATCCCAGGACTAGGCTCCTGCCAGTCCTGACTGGAGCGCGTGTCTAAAGCGGAAGTCTTAGTGAGCACACGTCTTCCTGCTCGCCCACTTCAACTCTCCATCGTCATCATCGTCCTCCTCGTCCTCGTCGTCGTCTTGGACGTCTCCCAGACAAATATCTGTGACAGCCAGGCCAACACACACATCCCATTCCCGTCGGAAACGGAGAGTCCTTATTCCCCACTCTCCTTGGTACCATCACGGACTTTCGCTTTGAAATCGAAAGCAGGCCAGTCCAGGCTTCGGGGGGGCAAACTTTAATCGCCGCTGACAAAGTTGCCAACTGGCGGCTGCTCCACTCTAAGCCGAGTTTTGTGACTCGACTTTTAAGTGGCCGCCGGCCTTAAAGCCCACAAACGTCACTTCATTTCATTTCGGGTGCGGGCCAAAGGTCAAACATCTGACAAGGCGCCTTTGCGTATATATATAATCAGAGAACTCGATACTCTGTCGCACAAAAACACACAGACCACTCAACTCCTGTCTAATTGGCGTTACAATTATCGAACATCGTTAATTGGCAGAAGAGTTGAACAGCCGCCGCATTGACTCGTTTACCTTTGGCTAATTACACGGCCAGAAATAGAAGAAAGCTTAAATTATTTAGATTTAACTTTGTTTATTAAGTTAGCTAGGAAAATAAACCTGCAAAGTTCTGGGAATTATGATAAAGGAAATAGAGTTTATTTCAGGTTTATAGAGACTGCCAGCTGGGATTTCGCTTTAATCATTAGCTTACAAAGGTAAGCTTTTGCTTGGAAACAAAGGTCTCGAGTAAACAAAGAAGTTTGTAAGGAAATGTCTTTAAAGGATATAAAATATAAGAAATATAAGTAGACATATTTAATATTTTTAACTAGGTTTGTGTTGCAATTGAAATGCAAAAGAAAAATCATTCCCTCTAGTTTACTTCTTCACAAAACTAAAATTGTGAATTTGTAAAATCTCTAGATTTATGTATTAATTAAATATTATATAAAAATTATATCTAAATAATTGAAAATAGTAATATTTATAAATAAATTTATTATTTTCATTGATATATTCACCTTCCATTTTCTATCTACAGGTTTCTGCTTCTGGCAAGGGTGTCCTTATTACCGGCTGCGAGGCTCCTTTGGCCTGGTATTTGGCCAAGAAACTGGATGATCTCGGCTTCACCGTCTATGCTGGCTTCAACACGCCTATCGAGGACTCTGACGAGGCCAAAATCCTCAAGGAGGAGACCTCGGGCCGCATGAAACTGCTGCATGTGGACGTCACCTCGGAGAAGACCGTAAGTTGCCAAAGCTTTTCCCTGAAAGCTTTTAGTGTGTGTCTCAACCCATATCCTTTTTATCCTTTATCCATTTATTCTCTAGCTTTTGGAAGCTGCCCGCTTTGTGTCCCAGCACCTGCCCCATGGCGCCGAAGGACTCTGGTCGGTGGTGCACTGCGCCCACTGGATAGCTTTGGGCGAACTCGAGTGGATTCCATTCGGTGTGCTGCGCAAGAGCTTGGACCTCAACCTGCTGGGTGAGTGCCAGAGTGGCGCCAAAAAACCAGGGCAGCAGTTTAATTTTTCGACTTACTCCCTTCCAGGTGTCGCCCGCTTAACCCAGATCTTCCTGCCACTGGTCCGTCGTGCCCATGGCCGTGTGGTGTTCCTCACCTCCGGCTTGAATCGTGTTCCATCGCCCGTGCGGGGCATCCAGAATGCCACCCAGGCGGCCGTTGATTGCTTCGCCGCCTGCCTGCGCCAGGAGATGCGCACCCGGGGCGTGGATGTGTCCGTGGTGGCTGCCGGCGAGTTTGCCCCAGGAAATGGCTGGCTGAACGAGACGGAGCTGCGCGACCAGGTGAGAAAAGAAGCGCCATTAGCTTCTTGGGTCTTATGGGTGGGCAGCTAATGGGTGTGCAGAGGGAGAAAAAAGGGAGCTGAATATAAATATCCTTCGGAGTCTAAGCATCTCAATGAAATTGTAGTTCCGCTTGCAGGGAGAAAGTATTTAAGGAAGAGCTGAAGTAGGAGTTTAATAGGATTTTCTAAGTATTCACATATATTTATTACTTTTCCAATAAACAATATTTTATAGCTTCGAAATCTTTACAAGATTTTAGCCACAATTTCTTCATTAGTTCTCCATTTCCAGGACATTGTTTACCTTTCTGCTTCTGTAATATCTCTTTAAATATCAAAAGGACATCCTAAGAGCTTCCTTTTTTCTCTCCCTGTGGATAAGCCCTGTTATGCTTTTAGTTTTTTACGATACGATAACTATCCCCGTGCAGCAGGCGGGGTGAGGGGAATAACTAAAACAGAACTCATTAACTCGGACTGGCTTTATTCCCTTCCACCTTCTCGCAGGCCAAGCAAATGTGGAACGCCCTTTCCTCGGAGCAGAAGAAGACCTACGGCGAGGATTACTACGAGGCTGCCATGACATCGGTGGAGAAGTACTCCCGCCAGGTAAGAGAGCAAGTCCCTCCACTCCCCTCAAGAAACGTGTGTCCGGTGGCTAACGAGCGTTTAATCCCCATCCAATTCCTCCTGCCAGGCATCCGACATCCAGCCCACGCTGCGCGTCCTCATCGATGCTGTGACCAGGACCTTCCCCATGGCCCGCTACACCCCTGTGACGACCACCGAGAAGCTGCAGATCTTCCTGGCCGAGCACCTGCCTCCGTCCCTCTACGAGCAGCTGTACGGCGAGCAGAAGAAGTTTGTCTACTGACCAGCTTTATGCCGACACCCACCGGACTTATCCTGATATTGTTATTCGGAAATTGTTATTCATTTATGATTTTTCCCCCGAAAATGTACGAAGGAGCACCAGGAGCTGCGCCAGTCGATGAGCATTTACGTCCTTCTCTGTCTCGATTATTTTCATAACTTTTTGCATATGATTATTATTATTATTTTCTTTAGTTGCTAGAACGAATTGTATAACGATGAATAAAATGAAATGGAAACAGTAGGAAAATGAATTAATTTAAAGAGAGGACATTCACTGCTCTACTTTATGCACATCCTTGCGAGTTGCTGAGAAATCCTGCTTTGAATCCTGATAATTGCTGTTGATTGACATTTGCCGAGTGCCAGGATTTGGTTCTGTTAGTGCTCTTTATGGACAGACAACGAGCTGCATAAGGAAGGAGGACTCCTCCTGCTCATCCTCATTTCTTACACATGCACGTAGCGCGACTCAGTGGAAAAGCAAAGCTTAAGTGCAGTGTCGCAAGGAGCAGGAGGATGAGCAGGAAGAGCAGAAGGAGAGCCCCACAGGGCGGAGAGCTCATAAAAATAAATTCAATAAATTTTTAATGCGTTTGATTCGAAACAACAATGACATTTCCGCCGCGCCACACAGACACGGAGACAGGGCTAAGCCAAGGACTTTTCGCGGCGGAGCTCTCAGGTGTTGCAAATTCCCACAGCCAAGCCCTGATGAGCTGTTAGGAGGCGACACCAGCGGGAAGTGCATAACTGGAGCATAAATCTGCCAGGTTGTTAATGTAAGCCGCAACTGGCGGCTATAACCTTATTTGCCACACCTGCCCGAGTGGCACGTTCGAAGTTTTTTTACCGAGAAAGTTGCATGGGCAATGAGTTTCTTGACTAAACACACACATATTGACCAGATATACTCATACTATATATATATGATACCGAAGGTTGACCGTAACGGCATGCCTGACATTTTGCCTTTATCTGTCAGCTTTTTCCCGGTGTTTTTCTACAGCCCAGCCATGTGTAACAGACTTCCTTCTTCGCATTTCGGCATTGTCCAGATATCAAACGTATTAAAAATTCGTCGCATTCTGTGGTGAGGTCCTTGCTGGTTTCCGATTTGACTGATTGTTATGGGCAAAAATCCACAGCCGTCCATCTCGATTTCATTTAAACTTCCACGCCTGCCAGGGATTCCCCCTAAAAGGGAGGCTGAAAGGGAAACTTTAACATGGATACGAGAACTAGGAACACCCGGGGCGTTGAGTGAGTGAACTATGTTCCATGTATCACACAGTCCAATCCTTCGTTGCTCAGTATCCTTTTCTGTTTCTATACGAGAAATGAGCCACTGCAGAGGCTGACCAGAGGAAATTGAAATTAAAAATGTCTGGCATTGCCAGGGTCCAGAGTGGGTAAGCTAATAAAGGGAAGTGCCTATGAATGGAGGAGCGCCCAGGCTCTTGGCATAATTAAAAATGCATTTTAAGTCGGGAAAGCACTCGATATAGTTACTTTAAAGCTTTGATTTAGGGGTATTAATACACACAAAATTGATAAAGGGATTGAAAACTGTTCAAGCTGACAGATATCTTCGATTAGTTACGCAAAAGTTTCCTTAGCCTGCAGCAGGATAGCCTTGAAAGAGTGAAAAATATCCTCCCTCTCTTTACATAAAAACACCATTTATTGTTTCGATAAAAAGTAATTTTCACACATTTATCCAATTATTTATTTGCAGTTATTCATTCGTTTTTCGCTTTTGTTTTTACAAGTCACAAATTACAATTTCCAATTGCCAATTGATTTCAACGTAAATGTAAATCGAGTTAAATACGGGCCTCGATATAACCCTTCGATTAGTGCAGCAAATAGTGCCTGGATGCAGCATTAATACGACGAAAAAAGGGGTGAAAACGTTTCTTTGTGTGCCGAGGGTGTGTTTAGTGTGTGTGTTAAACGTTTATTCAATTGTTAATTGTTTTAATTGAGATTCAATTATGCTAAAATCGTACTTGCTCCCTAACAACCCAAACTGTTTTACTGTGTGACTTCATTCACAAGGACTTTGCTATGGAAAATATATATATATGTATATATTTGTTTCATTTTTAAATACCTACAAGACAAGCTTAGACAGACTCTAAACTCTAAGCTGCACTTTCGTTGATTCGTCCTCTGAGGGGGATATACATAGAGAGGCTGTGAGGAGGCTGAGGGTGAGGTCATCTAGGACTGGAGCGGGGCCTTTGAGGCACTCCAGATTGTGGCTCGTTACACAGCTATTGGTCTAGGAACAATTAGCGGCTGATAATAGACATTCAGGGTGGAGTCTACAATGTGGGCTCGAAAAATACACAACTTTCTAGCTCTCAACTACACGGAGGCGGAGATAAATCCTTCGAAGTAGGTTGCTGCCATCAAAACGTTTTCCAAAAATACCCCTCTTCATATCATTTCTTCTTTTCCTGACTGATAAACTCGTACAAATTCCCGTATTTACAGCTCCTAATTACGTCCTTTCTCCGTTTACACTAAATACCAAAAAAAAAGGATCCTAACAGGACAGCTCCGTGGACCTGCGTGTGGCATCGCTACGCGAGGAGTACTCGCTGTCCTTGGGCTCACGTCCTGTGATATCCACCAGGGAGTTGGGATCCATGTTCGACAGCTTGTCCAAGTCATCATCGTTGATATAGTTTGGCTGCAGCTTGCTCACCAGCCGCCTCAAACGCTGGGCATCCAGCGATGTGCGACGCAGATTGGCATTATAGTCGCTGGGCTGAAAAAGGGGAGAAAAGCCAAAGCCAGAGCCAGGATAAGGGATAAGGGATCGGGGTTAAAGGATATGGGGGTGAATGTGCACTCACATCGCGCCACTGTTCGCCGGGAAAGACGGCAATCAATTCGGCATTTGGCTCCAGAGTGCTAAAGTACTCCTCGTCATCGACCTCGGTGCCATCGCAATCCAGGTGTATCGCCGGCTGATTCCGCTCAAATTTCGCTGATACCTTCACGCGCAGCTCCGAAAGGGTTGTGGCCACCACTGCCTTGCGTATGTTTCGTGTGATGTCCTTGATCTGAAATTGTGGGTAAGGATTATTAGGAATTTCATGCTGAAAAGCCTCAAATTGCATGGCAACGATAAAGTAGGATTATAAAGCTATATATATTCCCTAGAAATATATATTTCCATTAAGCCTTATTTTGGCCTAATTAATGTAGAATCCACACCAGCAGATTAACATGGCCAGAAATGTTTGTCTGAGTCAATTGTTTCGCCATTACACTCTCTCTCCCTTCCTCTCTCTTTCAGCGAAAGAACAACAAACAAAAGCCTTAAACATTTGTTTGCTTTAATTTACCAAAGCCCCTTGAGGCAGACCCACCCACCCATCCTCCTCTCCCGCTGCCAATAAAAACAATATGAAGTTAACGAAGCGCGGCGACAACGATAAGAATAAGTATAGGAAAAATATCAGGTTAATTGCAAAGGCGATATATACATTTTCAGAAGGATATCGAGGAGAAGGAGGCGTTCCGAGCTGAATGGAAAGCCAGAAGGCAGCTACAAATAATCAATTTATCATTTGCCATAACAATAAAGCCCCAGACAATGGGCGGAAGGTCAAGGCACAGGTCGGTCGAGGCATACCGATTATATATATTTCTTTCTTTATTTTTACCTTTTCTCCGTGCCATTTGCTTGAGCTCCACTCCACAATGTTGGCCCGTTGTTGGGCCTAAAAGATTGCTACTAAAATATTTAAAGCATAATGCTGTCGATGCCAAACAGGCTCCAACAAGGACGAGAATGGATGGTTGAATAACTGGAGGAATGACTGGTTGGTTGGGTCAAGCGAAAGGTACAAAAGAAAACGAAAGCTGGAAAAAGGTTCTCGTCTTCCACCTCCACCAAAGTCAAAAAGTTGCCAACGCCTCTTTTATGCGAACATTACGTATCCGCCCCGTGGGTCTCCCCAGAAACTCTGATAAATTGCCCTAAAGGGAAGTGTCCTCCTTTCTGACAGATCTTCAGGTGTCTCCTTGGCTGACAGGCAACTGTCAAGCGGTTTGCGGGCATTTAATCGGAATCTGAGTGTGACTCATCATCGGATACAATCCTCTACCAAGTGCACATCCATCAACCCGTCTGGGACAGTCTGGTAAACCAATTATACGCTGCTTAGGGAATCCATCAAATGGCCAACGCCATTACGTCTGGCCGGAGTCTGGAGTCTGCTCCTGCTGCTGCTCAGTTGGCGGAAAGTCTGCAACAACAATGAAAGTTTATCGTGCATTTAATGCGAATTTCAAAAGGAGACTGAACCGGGGGTGCGTAGCCTCCCATTAAAGCCACACTTGCCACAGTCAGTGTTTTCCCTTTTGCCAGGACTCCGATTGAGTCGCTGAGGTCGGTCCCTGGGAAACTATTCAATCAGCAGCGGCACCCAGTCTGGGGCCAGATGCCAATGGCCCCCGGCTTTGTTTGCTTTTTGCCAGTTTTTCGCCTTTGTGTGGGGGCCCAGAAAGTCATTATAACTTGGCTTTCTTAACTGGCAGCGGCAGCCAAACAATGTGTATTCTCGCTTACCAAGTGGCACCCGTTGAACTCTGACTTTTGGTCACTCCTTCCCCCATTGAAAGCGAACGCGAGTGCGAGTGCGAGGCAAATTGCTTTCATCAGGTTGCACTTCTGATTTGCGGTCTCACTTCTCGGCGAATTTGGGGTCCTTGTTCCGGTGACAGGATTCATTGGAACAGGCCTAGGCATAGCTGGGTAAATATTTACACCCGTGTGCGGCCTGGGCTCTTGGGGAATTTGCCCTCGCATTTTTGTTTGCCAGCGCCTAGCGTCAATATTGTCCCTGTAAATTCCTCGTTTGCTTAACAGAAGCAGCATCAGAAGCAGCATCAGGAGCATCAGTGAAGCTGGCGACAAACAAGCCAGGAGCGTGACAAGGACAATGGGTCGAGCCGAGGTGCAGTCATGAATTTGCCATGAGGCCCAACAGAGAGAAGCTGCTGGTGCTGTGTGTCCGGGAATCTGTTGTTCTAATAGCACTTAGGGCCTGGTCAGGAAATGCAAATTACGGGCGAATGTCAGCAATTATAGACTACAAATTGAAGTCCATCAAAATAGAGAGAGACAGGAGCGAGGGAGCAGTGAAACGGGGACGTGAAACCCAAACCCAAAACCCATTTAGGGTCTAAGGTAATGGAAGCCTCGGTAATATCGTATGGCCCAAGGCCCCGAAGCCCAAATTGCTTTAATGTGCGCCTGCGGTGACCATTGTCCAGCAGCTCTCTGCGCTCCATGGCATTTATCGGAGACATTGACGCACTAATTTCCCATGATTGTCATGAAAATGTCAGGACAACACTATGGAATAAGCACGGAAAAAAGAAATCTAGGAAGTTCCAAGGAATTCGGAAGAATATTATAAAATAAGAGAATATTTTCCGGTAAGAAGAAAACAGGTAAATTTTAATTAGGAACTTTTATAAATAAAAGCTATGAGATACTTGTAGCACACTGTGAAGAGATTTGATTATATAAATCTACCATTATTTTCCCACAGTGTTCGCCTAGAAATCATTAGCATAATTCTGTCATTCAAAAGTTGTGGAAATTCCATTTAATTCTTTTAAATAATATTCAAGAAGAGCCTATTTTAAAGTAAGTTTTACTTAAGAACTTTGACAAATAAAACCTCAAAGATACTTGAAGCAGACTTGACAGAGTGTTTTAATTATAAAAATCAACCATAATTTTCCCCCAGTGTCCTCCTAGAAATCATTAGCATCATTCAGTCATTCGAAAGTCGTGGGCCGTGATGAGCAGCTCCTCAGCTGCTTTCATACTCGTTGTCGCATTCCGCACTTACACGTACTTATTAGCTTACTTATTACGTCTACGGCTGCCTCTATGTCCTGTCTGTCTGTCTGGGCTCTTTTGGGGGACAGAAGCGGGAGATGTCGAGTTGCACGGCTGCCTGGACATGAATAATGCTCGTTTATTTGCCTTGATGCGCAACGTGGCGTATACGCAATGTCTCAACAAGGCGTATTCATCCAAAAATGTTTGCTCTCTCCCCCACGACGACATTGTTTGTTTTGACGGTGGTGCTGTGCTGTCGGTCCTGTTGGTAATTTAATTTCCTCCTATGTCCCCGTCCAAGGATCTCTTCATTTTGCGGCTGCTCCCGACTTTATTTTTGAGCCATTTGCATTCTCCGAAATCCGTACATACGTACAGGTAGACCACACAGGTGGACGAACGACTCTCCGAAGGACTCCGTGTGACATGGAAAACGCATTTACGCGTTAGCCTGAGAGAAAATGGAGGGACCCAGGAAAACCCAATGGGATTTGTTTTTCCGGAATTTAATTTCCGAACCAACAGCAGCACCAGAAATATGTATGTATGAATGCCACTGAATTTCCTTCTGGGCAGAAAAATGGGAAACAGGAAAATACGTAGTGAGACACCGAAATAAATACAATTAAAAACACAGCCTTGAACAAATTGTATGAGCAAATATGTATCTTGCTATAAAGTATTTTTCTTAAAGGGAAAAACTAAATAGAAAATATGTTGCAAATATGTTTTCCTCAGGCCAAAGCCAAAACCAATTAGAGAGAGGCTTAGTTAGACAATCAATAAGGCTCCAAATCATGGAGGATTTTCTACAAATCAAAGGCTTAAACAAACTTGTAACTGATTTCGGAAAATGTACTAACAGTTTTTGACATATTAATAGCTCAGGGATTATCACCATTTCGCCTCCAGTTACTCTAGCAATTAGTCAAAGGGCCTACATATACCACGAACCCACCCAAGGCCTTCGGGGGCTTTGCAGTTTCCTGAATTACCTAGATCCCCCTCGATAGGAGGGGCTAGGACCCGTGTCAGATGGCGGGCAAACTGTGGGCTTATTAATTAGCTGAAATGCGCATGAATTACTTATACGACGCGTGGCCCGCGTGGCTCACTCATCAACAGCACGGCCCGAGTCCTGTCAGTGACAAATGACATCGCGTTTCGGCCACATCGAGCTGCCAATTAATTGCTCCCCTCCTTTGCTATCTGGCAAATTTACAGCCAGCCACTTGATGTGCTGCTCATCATCAATTCACTCGGCCAGATGCTGATCTTACGGCCGATTTATATTGTTATGGCGGTGGCTTTAATGCCGTTAGCACACAATAAATCGATTAGGGATGCAGCCACCGCCAGACGCCTAATGCCTGCCGCCTCGTTATCGTTTATCGCCCATTTCCCAGTCTAGGTGGCTTAGATGTGGGCGTGGCTCTTGTAGGTGATTGGCGGCATGATGAGGATATGGCTGAGTGGCGGCAGTGGGTGGGACTTTGTGATATACGAGCCAAGTTGGCGCCCGCATGCGGATGCTACTATTTCAGCCAAGTTTTTTGGTCACAGTTCGAACGGTTTGAACATTTTAATTAAATTTCAATTGTTGGCCAACTGAACACAGCAACAAAAATTTAAGCTGGACCAAAGGAATTAGAAGAGAATGAAGCCGGAAGCTTACTATAGGAATTGAATTTGATTTTTCAGCGTGATTTTTTGGCTAGAAAGCTGATTTATGTGAGTTTTATATTATTTTTATAATTTAATATTTTATGAGTTTAAATTTTAAATTAATATTAAATATTTTTATAAATTGGAAAGAGGATTAAAGGAAATAAAATTGGCTAAGCTAAAAAAATAACAAGTATTTTAAGCTAGTATAAAATGTGTCTAAAAAGAATGTTTTTTGGTAAAAAATTTTGTGTAAATTTCTTATTTTTATAATTTAAAATGTTCCTGCATTATTTTTGACACCATTTTTAGAGTTTTAAATTAGAGCTCTCAATGCACTTTAAAAATATACAAAAAATATCAAAAGATGTAATCTTAAGTATACATTTTTATCAAATTTATTACTATTTTAAATATTTTTTCATTCCCAAAAACTAACTTAAATTTCATTTTAGAATCCCTTTGAGATAAACTAAAATATTCCCCCCGCCAAAAAGGTAAACTAATCAAATTATTTCGCCTTTCCCCCTGTGCACTAAATTGGCTGTCCGCCTGGGAGCCCTTATAGGCAAATAGAGTTTGGCAGGAAGGACTTGCTCTTTGGCACAGGACCTGCTCTCCATCTCCATTCTCCGCTTTTTCAGCGGATTGAAAAGTTGGCTGAATGCTTAAAGGGCGTATAAAGCACCGGCAGCAGCAACACTTCAACGGCAGCAGCAGCACCAGCACCAATGTCGATGAGGCTACTCAACGTCGGAGCTTTGAAGTGGCCGCCGGAGCAGTGAAGGGTTCCCAGTTCAAACTTTTTCAAGCATTTTCCCTTTCCTTTTTTCCCAGATTTTTCCTGTAAGCGTAACAATAGCGCCGCAGTAATCACTTAACGAACTGGTCAGCGTGTGCCACAAAGAATGAGGAGGAGGAGGAGGAAGGACATGGACATGGATACCGTACCTTAAAGGGCTTGCTGTTGTCCAGCTGGGCAAAGTCCTCGTCCGCCGTGGTGGGCGGCGGCGTGGGCGTGCTGCTGTGCGGCGATAAGGCCAGCTCCAAGGTGATGCTGTCCGCCGCATCGTCCCCGTCCGGATCCAGCTCGATATCGTCGCCATCCGCATCCATCTCCTCGGTGCGCGTAAGGGTTCGCTGCCTGGACGGTGGCACTGCAGGCTTTGCCTCGGGCGAAGGTACAGCTGCTGCTGGTCCTGGTTCTGGTCCTGGCTCAGCCTCCTTTGTCTCCTCGGAGGCATTCGCCGTCGCCGCCGCCGCTGCATTCATTTCTGTCATTTGTTGTGTTTGCGTCGTTTTGTGTCTCTCGGAAACGTTCACGTCTCTCACGTCTGGACTCCTTGGGCTGCCTGTGATGGTAGTTGAGGAGCATGATTTACGACAAGCCAGGCAAATTTCAAACATAATTGAAATATTCTGTATGGCACTTTTGCGGGGGGGAGGGAGGATGAAATGCCTAACACAACTACCAAACTTTGTGTTATTATTATTTCGGCCAAAATGTGTGTGTAGTTTGCTGGCAGAAATGTTTTTGGAGAAAATCAATGTTCGGCCTTTGGCTGAGTTTTGTTTTTTAAAAAAGTTTCACCATTTGCAAAATGCTTCTTTTTTAAGGCCAACATAAACAAAGGAGCGTCTTTTGTGAAATAAAGCTAGGACAAAGAAGGGAGGACCCTTTTTTGTGTTTGTTTTGTCTTAGAAGGATTTCTTTTAAGACCAAAGGAAAAATATATAAAATAAATTAAAGGCATTGAATTTGAAGTTTAGAATATGAATTTAGTTATTATTTAATTATAGTTATTACAAGAAATGGTTTAAAAAATATCCCTTAGCTTTATGACAGCAAATATACTGTTAGTTTTATAATATACAACTTTCCTTTATACATTTTTGCTTAATATTTCTCTTAATTTAATGTGATATATAATTTTGTATGAATTTTATATTTTATAAATAATTTATAAACCTAAAAAAAAACTTTAAGCCAAACAAAGAACCTTCCTTATATGCCGCAGCTTTCTTTGTTGATTACAAACTCTTAACTCTTCTTAATATGCCACACATTTTCGCTTTACTTCTTTTAAGCCCTCCTTTACCTGGCACATACAATGTTTTAAACCGAATTGTTCACATTTTATTGTTAAAGTACGCGATTTCCGACCCGAGATCGCGAACGGCCGCCAAGTGCAACAAAAGCCGGCCGAACTTGGAATAAATTGCCAGACGTCTGTGCGTGCTGTATTTAAATAAGCCTGGCCAAAAGGACACGACTCGTCGAATTCGCCGACAGCTTCGGCCCAAAACAAACGCACAGCGCAAAGACAGCAAAGACACACAGCAAAGTCTAACCTTCGACGAGCTTTAACCAAGAGAGCAGAGACTCCAGAGAGAGATAGAGAGGGAGAGAGGATTCTGTTAAGATGCTGTTAGCTGTTAGCGGGGCGTGCCAAGCGTTAACAGAGATGCGAGGACCGAGGAGGAGCATGTCCTGGGATCGGGACTCTATGACCTGTGAAGTGGCTAAAGTTTACTGGAGCAGCTGCAAATAGTTCCACTTAACCGGGGGACAGGACCACAAAAAGCAGAAGATAAACATATACAAAGCACAGGCACTACTGGTGGCGGCGGCCGCCTGCTAGCAAATATAAATATTTCAGCCTGAACTTTTCGGAGGGTAAGGGCAAAGTTTAAAATTGCAATAAAATAAAGTTTGCCAAAAACTCATTCTTTCTCTGTCTCTCTCCCTCTGGCTGGCCTGAAAAATGTCACTTTGGCATAATGAGCTGGGCTGCATAATTAAATCCTGGGCAGGGGTGCAAGAGAGAGTGAGTCCTCGGAGGAAGTTTGCCACAAAAGGTGCACAGACAAAAGCCGCCGCGATTTATTAGCCCAAAACTATGGAAAGCCGGGTTTTCTCCTCAGCAAATGGAATGCTTAAAATGCATAGAATTTCCCTTCTGGCTCAGTCGGTTCAATGTTCAATATTTATAGTCAGAGCCAGAAAATATTAAGCATACGCCGCGTGTACATGGTCTCGACGTGATGCCGGCTCTCGTCACGTGATGGGCTGTGAATCCTGCAGATTGGATTGGATCTCCTCTTAACTGCATTTTCACCCGATTTCCATTCAATTGTCACACTATACACTATATAGCCAGAAAAGGCGGGCTGACAACATGTTGTGCATATTTAAGGCCCAATGCCAGGGTCGCAGTGGCCGCACGCTCATCTGTTTATTCGCCCTTCTGGGCAATCATTTCCGCCTTACGTTTTCCATTTCCCGCAGGCTTTCGGTGGAAATTATTTATGGGCCGCGGTCCGCTAATTGCGCATTGGGGCGTGGCGCGAACAACTTTTCGCATATGCAGCAGCAGCAGCAGTAGCAGCACACAACAGCCATCAATTTAAATGCATAGACCGGGGCATGCAGGGCTCATGGCGTTGCAAATTGAAATTTATGCGTCTGCCGTCCCGCCAAGGTAAACGGCGGAAGGAGGTGGGAGGCAGTGCAGGATTCCCTTCATCATCAGCTGCCACGTTTAATTGCGATGCCCGGCGACCTTCGTTGTGTCTGGGCAGTTAGATTAATTAACTCACATGTCATCGCAAAGGTCACACGCTCTCTCTCTCTCGCTCGTCGTCGCATGTGGCGATGATTAATGGCCTTCGATCCTGACCAGGACCTTTGGTATTCAGTCAGGGATATACTGCTGCTGCTGTTGCAGTTTTTGCCAAAAAAATATCCGGGTAAATGGCAAATATTTGCGCCTGCTGTTTGCCACCGCTTTGTCGACAGTCCTAAATGAAATTAAATGGAAAAAGGCATTGGTATGTCAATGCAAAAAAAAAAGAAAAAGAAACGACAAACATTTTAATTAAATTAAAATAAATGCCAACTGTGAAATGAGAAATAATGAAAGAAAACAGACACTGCTGGTATGTAACAAGCAATTTACATTCACCATTAATGGCATACTTAATTATTACGTGTGTGCACACGTCAAATGGGTTTCCATTGCAGAGTGCTGGGCTTAATGGCTGTGTGTTATGTGTATTTATTATGCTCACACGATATGTCTCAATAAATCGGCAATTTGAACGCACAGTACAGCGAACAGTCGAACGCACGCTCATAGCGCTGGCATTCCGCTGACCGATCTGTGGTCGGAATCATGTCCTTTGCGCATTGCCGCATGCACGGGGTTTCCAATGGAGGTGGTTCCTTCTGGGGCAGAGCCACCCTCTGGCGCGGATCCCTCTCCTGCTGCTGCTCGACCTTCCCCTTCCCCTCCTGCTGGTTTACCTCCTCCACCTGCTGGCCCTGCCAAAGGTCGTTTGCTCGGATAACCTGCAGCGTCAACAACTGCATCACGATAAACAAAATGGTTAATTTCATATTTGTGTTGGCCAAACTTGCTTAAATTTTCATTACTGACAGTTGCCTCCGTGACTGGGCGCTGGGTACACCGAAAAAAATTGTTCTAAAAACATGAAATTTTTCAAAAGTATAAAGATATTTCTAATAAAAAATAAAGGTCAAGGAACTTTGTTAAAATATTGTTGCATTTGAATGTATTTTAAATATAAGAATTCGACACGACAATAATAATAACAATAATAAACAACTATTTTGCTCAATATAGTGTTGAAGAATTTTTACATTTGGATAAATCCGATTTTGCAAATTTTTCTATTTTGATATATTGTCAAAAATAAGAGCATTCAAAGAAAGGATAAAGGATTTTTTAAACGTAGTTTCTTTCACATGATCATTTTTATTAGTTGAAAACTTTGCAATTAAAAAATATATTTCCAAAAAAACGACCTCAAGTATGTGCATTTTAAGGACTTGACATAGATATTTATCAATATATTTTTTACCAAAAAATCAAAGTTTAAAATAAGCATAACTAAGTCAAAAATTCATTAATTTCGACTTGGAAAACTTTTGTATGTTACCTTTTTTTGAATAACAAATCTGCATACTTTACTAAAAACTTTTTAATGTCCAAAAATGTTTTTATTAGACATAGCTAAATCGACTTGTCTTTTGATAATGATTCAGAATATATACATATGATTTATACAGTCGAAAATTACTTCTTGAAGGCGTTGCAAGCTTCTGACTAAAATGATATATACACAATGTAACTTTGCAATTTTTAATATAAAAGAATACGAAATAATTTCAACATAAATATATATATTTTTTCCCTGTGAACTTGTATCGTCGCCTGTAATGACTTCCGGGGTGGCATAAGCAAACATCCAAATGAGGCAATCTAAGCAGCAGTTTGCGGCTGCCTGTGGCTCTGGCTGCACAATTATGAACCGCCCACAGGACACAGCACACACACACATGCATTGGCGCCACATACCCCACCTCCCTCCCCCCCGCCGGTCACATGTGGGGGGAAATGTGCCACGGGGCGCATTAGTAATGCCCATTGCGGCGGCATCTATTACACAGCGCCTTGTTTATGTGCAACACTCACAAGCTCATGCCCAACAGCCAGCGGCGACTGCTTACCATGCTTACCCCCGCACCCCCCGCTAAGGATACTCGAACCCCTCCTTGCCCTAGCCTTGACATTTATTTCGGGGGAAATGTGTATAAAAGCGAAGAAGAAAAAATACAAACAAAAAAAAGGCAAGCAGCAAAAATTGTAGAGAATTATGTGCTCGTTTGGTAGAAAAGCGACTCGTTAGAGACTTCACTCGATATGTTGTTTACCCAGCCACGCCCCCTGCCTCCGTCGATGCTTTTGACATTTGTGCCTTGGAAAAACCCTCCATTTCCCTCCTCCGCTCGGTTGTGTGCAACAAGCGCCGACGAGCGGATTAAGGAATAATGATGATGAATGAATGGCGGTGGAATAAAGTGCTGGAATCTGATTTGATATTTACTGAAAATTAATCCAGCATTGAGTGGTTTTGGCTTACAAAACGAACAGATATTTGAGGGGGGAATTCAACGGAAAGAGGGGAAAATTAAAGGGAAAACTATGTTGGAAGCTGATGAGCCTTAATGAATGATGAATGAGTTATTACGAATAAAAAGTATAGGTTTATATACAGGGATGATCTAAAAATCAATAGAGATTTTAAAACCCGTAAAAATATGAGTCTTGAAGTATGCAGTAAAATTTTGTTGGTGTTATGTTGTGTTGGAATAGTTGGTGTGATAGTATATAAACTGGCGCTGGAAAGTATGCCATAAAAATTTGCTGTAAAAATTAATGCTTTCTTCCTTTTACCTTTGCTTATTAAAGAATTAATACTTCAATAAATAGTAGTTGGTGTAAGGAGCGGTGTAGATATTTTGACTTGCACTCGAAAGTGTGCTACAAAATATATTTTTGTTGTAAAAAGTAATGTTCTGTTTGCAAATTATAGAAATAATACTTCAAAAACATGTTAAATATTTAATGCTTCTCTTTTAATAAACATAACTTATTTTTCCCTCTATTATTGTTAAGAAATCATATCAATTTTTGCAAAATATTAATCGTCACACTTTCATATAATGTCACTGATTGATTTCAATCAAATGCCAAATGCCTCCCTCTGCTGCTTAGAAGTTCAAAGGAAAATCGTGTTGCGTGACAATTTTTTGGCCGCCCATGCCGCAATTCACATCAAAAGCAGTCAGAGTTCAGACAAACGTTTTCGGTTACATTTTTAATATTTCTTTTTTTTTTGATTTTGTGCGCTTTCCGCTCAATGCCTTGCCCCACAAAGGACCCCGAGCAGAAAGGCATTTGCTGAGAGAGAGTACAAATTAAAAAGGTTTCGGCGTTAATAAGGCAACATTTTAAATATGCAAAAGGATAATGGAAGCTCCTGCGCCACAAAGCCAAATTCAATTCATCAAAGCCAGAGGCCACGCCCACAGAAAGGCTAGAGCAGAATGTGGGCGCTATGAGGTGTTCGCTGTTCGCTGTTTGCTGTCGTCATGAATTTAGGTCACACCCGGGAGCTTTGAACTGTGTTAGTAGGACAGCGCGTGGTGTCAGCAGCCAGGACCTGCAAACGTCATGGCGCTGTGACGTCACAAGGGAAGAGTCGCATCGAGTCAAGAGTTGAGTCGAGAGTCGGTGCGAGTAATGCAATTAGAAGGAAGGACTATGGACTCCGGTTCTCTTGCAAGAAACTCTCTTTTGCCAGTAAGAAGAGCAAGCATACGCCCTGTTGCACACGCCGCATACGTTGCGCATACGCCCCGTCGGCCACCTAGGTTTAGTTCAATCAACTTGGCTTTTAATATTCATTTATTTATTACTTTTAGTTCGTGTATATAGGTTGTTGCCTGTTCTGTATGCTGTATGATGTATGCTTTTTTCACTAGATTGTAATAATTGTTTTCTGTTTGCATTCGGTTTTATTTTAGTTTTTATTTCTTGGGGTTTGGGGTTTCGTTTCGTTTTCCCATTATTATTGCTTATTCGAATTGTAGACAGGTTACCATTTTCAATTATGGGGACAACACGGCAATGGTGATATTCCCTTGCTTTATTGTGTGGGTTTCTTTATTGTTTTCTAATTTAAATACGCTAACAATGGTTGCTGTTGGCTTAAATTCATTTGGCTACCGGTTCTGGCTGGAGAGGGGCGGGGCTAGGGGCGTTCGAAGCGTCGTCAAAACTCGTCGCAAGCCGTCGCTCTCACAAACCACGAAAAAACCTATTACACATAAATACAGTCAGTCTCAATTGGCCTTTAACGAATGACATTCACAATGGCATTGGTCTAAAAACAATTTTTGATGTGCGTCTCGTCTCCGTTCTACGTCTACTCCTCCTTGTCCTTCTCTAAACACAATTCACACACACGACAAGCAAATCAAAGGATTCCTGGGATATTCCATCCGATTCGGGTACAACTCGGGGCTCCTTTGCCTTTGGGTCTCTCTCAAATCTCAAATATAATACTTATTGTGCTAACCTTTGATTATATGTGTTTGTATATAGTTCTTCTATTGCGATTCTGTGTGGCTGTGTGTATAAGTTCTAATACATTTCTTCGTCTGACTGTGATTGCTAAAACATTTTCTTTTCAAATCTCAAATCTCATGACCTTGACCTTTAAACTCTAGTACGTGTATTTGTTCGTTAACTTTCATTTGCGCTTAGATACTATGAAGCATTGTGTGACTTTGTTCTCGATTGATTCCATCTTCGTTTCGTTTGCAGAGTTCGCAGTGCCTAATTACATGCTACAAATACGATTTATGTTAACCCAATGTTGCAGGACTGATGTCGTCGGTATGGTTTATGGTATATATCCTTCCTCCATGATTTTGATTCGCTCTGATCTGCTGCACTTTCCGCTGCCTTTAATCCTGGGCCGGCAGGCTTCACCTGAGGCTGCCCAAGATGGGCAGTCAGATGTCGCCATTGGCATTCGCATTTCCGCTCAGATTGGCATTGGCCTCGTTGGCCGCCACCTCGGCGGCGGAGCCACTGCAGGCGTTGACACATGTACTGGTGGCCTCACCCACCGTGATGGTTATCGTCGTGTTCTGATTGTCGCACTGCACCACCTCGATGGTGCGCGTATTGCTGGCCGTCGTGGTGCTCATTGTTCCGTTCTCCGCCTCATTTAATTGCCTTCCTATCTCCCGATCAATGGCCTCCGCATCCTCGGGATAGCGTTCCGAGCAGAAGATGGCTCCTGCCTTGAGTAGCTTCAGTAGATTCAAGCGATCCTCGGCATTGCGCTTGGCACAAAGGGGTCTAAGGATGAAATGAAATTTAATTAAGAATTTAATATAGAATTCATTCAACAGATCGCTCACCTTCCCGCATCCTTGAGCTGCTCCATAAACTCCTTGCCCGTTATATCCACCAGCGAATTGGGATCCATGTTGGACAGTGAGTCCAGATCCGCATCATTCATCACGGACACATTGCAAAGGTTATTCTGCAGCTGCCCCACCAGCTGACGGATGCGAGCTGACTCCGAGTTGCTGGCATCGGTGGTATCGCCCTCGCCTCCTGCTCCACCTTTGCCTCCTCCTCCACCATTGGCGGGGTCTCCGTTTCCGGTTCCAATGTCAGTGCCATGCGGAGTGGTTATGGTCACGTAGTGCGTGGGCTGTAAACAGAGTGGATATAACGTTTAATTTAATCTCTCCAAGCTCTTCGTTTCCGTTGGTCACGAGCATCCCAACGTCCTGGCATTCCGAGAATAATGCAATTAGTCATTATGGCAGATAAAAGAGGGACACAAATAAAACGAATTATCCAATTAAGTGCTAGTCACGGGTAGAAAAAGGAAATTAGGGTAATGTTATCCTTTTAAATTGGGAAATTTTCTTTTCTGAAATTTAATTTCTTGAAGGATGCAATTTATTTGGGTTTAGAACTCACATCAATCCAATGTTCGCCGGGAAAAACGGCCACCAGCTCCGTATTCTCATCCAAAGTGCGAAAATACTCCTCATCATCGATCTCCGTGCCATCGGAGTCCAGGTGGATGGTGGGCAGGTGGTCAGACTTCTCGAACTTCTCCGCCACCTTGCTGCGAATCTCCTCCAGACTGGAGGCGCAGACAGCCTTCTTAATGTTCCGAGTTACGTCCTTGACCTGGCGAGGGGCGAAGAAGAAGAAAGGGAAATGATAAACCATTACACGTTTGCAATTACGAAGGAGGCTGTAACAGCTACACACATGGCCCGCTCATCAAATGAATAATAAATTAATGTCAGAGGAGGCACAACAACAACAACTGAGCCTGCCCATAAAATATTCACCAGCAGCAGCACCCAAAAAATAAACACAAGAAAACATACAGCTGTAAATTTTGTTACTGAAAAGAAAGCACAAACCAAACACGAACCGAACCCTTTTTCCTTGGAAAACTATGAAAAGCCTGAGCGGACTTCATTGAAGTTTCTTTCAGGTGCCACTTAATTATTTAATACTTTTCAGTAGTTTATTTTCTTTCAATGGCAAGTTTTTCTATGGCTCTGCTTCAGTAATTAAATTAAACAATTTCCATGGAAAGGCAAACAGAATAAATAAATAATAAGCGCATATGGATTCTCCGAAAAAATAAATAGAAAGCCAATGAATAAGTAAGCGAAATATTTGCGCCCACGTCATGTCCTGCTGTCAAACATCCATTTGCTCTAATTGAGATTTATGTACGCTATGTTATCCCGAGAGGAATGTCACCTTAAAGTGCATTTGTATATATCAAAATGTGAACAAAATATGTCCTGCCGGCTGTGTGCACTTTTTTTTGCTCAAGAACTTGAACCCAGTTTGACATGCACTCGTCCGACTGCGGCGCAAATATTTGCCATACATATATCCTTTTTTTATGCGACAAAGCTATGCCTGTCAGCATTTTGCGCTGCATGCTCCGCGTACAGAATGCTGCAAGGACGACGACGAGAGACGCCACGTCTTTGCCAGGCTCTATTAAACTTGCATGCGATGTTAAATGATGCCTCAGCACTAAGGTTAAACGAAACATAAATTAGAGCTGGGGGAGCAGAGGGAGCCAGGACGAGTAGTGCATTCCGGCCGGAATTTATAGCCCCAAAAATGTAAGGCAGGCAACGTGTGCAACTCCTCGAGGTCCTTCATAAATTATTGAGAGCGCGCCGTGGCTAAATGAAATTTGTAGACGACTTTTCCACTTCGAATGTCTTATTTTATTTGCAGCTCCAGAACTCCTCCTTCTTCTTTGCCCCAGAGACGGCGCAAAAGTCGGCCTTAAATTATATTATAAATGCTTAAAGCAGCCAAAAGGAGCAGCGTCAAATATTAATCATATCATCTGCTGCTGCTGCTGCGGGGAAAAACTTGGCAGCAATGAAAACTTTTCGCGAACTACTGAAGCATCAGACAAGTGGGTCTTATAGAAAACAAAAGCATAGTTCTTCAAGCGAAACTTGTGCAAAGTTTTACTTTTAGTTGATCATATTAGTGGATTTCCCCAGAAGTTGCTGCCATTTCTCTTCCCTGACGGTTGCAATTCAATTAGGATTTCAGTTTATTATTTAATTGCCTTCAAAGCGATACAAAAGCTGGCAAATATCGAAAAGCAACTAAGTAAATGTGATTTTAAGTTAAAGAAAAACAATCTAAAAGAGTAAACAAGTAATTTAATTAAAAGGGGAAAATAAGGCAGCTGATTGAAATTATTGTAAATAATAAACAAAGGTGGCAATGAATAAAATTCTCAATAAAAGAAAGTCAAATTTTGTGAGGAAAATTAATCTGAGATGGAATTTGTTGAACAAATTTTAAAATAAATTAAAGAGACTTAATTAAAGTTATATATTTTTCTGCTTCTACGTATTATTATAGCTACTAAATTTCTGTAAAATACAAAATAAAAATGAAATGTATAAAGTCACTAAGTCAAGTTCATAGAAAACCCCTTTTCCTGGAAACAAATCCTGTAAAAATCAGTTCTTGGTATTCTCCCCTTCCCTTTGATGTCGAATGAAGCATTTACTTTAATCAAGTTTTCCTTTTTGCCAATTTTCCTATTTCCCAATTTTCCTGCAACTGTGTCCAAAACAGATTTAAACCGATTTCAGACAGACTCCTGCCTGATGGCTTTTAAATCACAACTAACTCGAGCTGCTCGACTATGGGTACCCCAGGGTCCTGTGGCCACACGTGCAACGACCTCCGACGTTTGCCTATATCCTTCTCCTACGTGCCAGGGACTCGGACTCTATTCATCTGCATCTCAGACGAACAAGGAGACGGAGACGGAGCTCCACAAGTCGCTGGGCTTTTAAATATTTGATGGGCGTGTAGGCCGCCGCCGCAGATTTTCCAAGACGCTGGGGAAATTAGGCGACAACTTTAAATTGCTTTCCAACTATGCTCTGGCATTATGTAAATTGTTTAATAAATTATTTATCAAGTTCGCTGCGTGGCTGTGGGCGTGGCCGTTTTGCTAATTACAGCCCGACATGTCGCGAGATGAAAAAGTTTCCCCGTTTTAATGGCATTTTCATGGCTGTCGGGGCAGTTGACAGCTTTTATAAGCCGATTTGTGTTTGGTGGTTTCTGAATTAATTATTTTAATAAGCGGCGACATTTTAATGGATCTTGTCACTGGATGGATATCCGAGGATGACTCCAGAAATATGTCACGAAGGATGTGAAGGATGTGATGTATTTGCCGTGCCACGAAGACGATTTAAATAGCTTTTGCGGTTTTTGCGGCGCTCGGTTTTTCTTTTGTGCTGCCAACTACATGAACTCCTTGTACTCCGTGTACTTCTAGTGGTTTTGCGTTACTTTAAGGACATGTTTCAGATGCACAATAACAAAAAAGTTGTGCAGAAAAAAAAGCAGTATTTAGTATTTAAATATGTACAAATTTTTAGACGTTTTACTTAATAAAAATTAAAATTGTTGAAATGTTTTGCAGATTATTTTGACAATAATACTTAATGAGTCTTGAAAGATGGAATAATGACAATAACTTTATTAAGAAATTTTAATAATAATCTTTGAGATAATTTCACAGTAATAATAATTTTCACAACTACTTTATAAACTTAAATTGGCATTAAAAAACAAGGAAACTTAAAGACATTAAATTAAACCCTTTATTTTTAAATTTCCATAACTGCTTTCCCCCTCAAAAACATATTTTTTTGTTCCGATTTTTCCGCTGAAATTCCCCCGCTGCCTGGTAAATCCTTTAAACGGCTTTGTGCTGTTTAAACGGCAGATAAACAAATTAGATGGCAACAAAGGACCTGCAGACGGGCAAAACAAATGCCAAACTCAAACAATTCCCAACGCTGGCATGAAAAATACAAAAACGGAAATTCAAACACAAAAAAATACAAGTAAAAGCAAATAAAGGACGAAGAAAAGCAAACATGAAAAATTCACATCAAGTTTTGTGTGCTTGCAAAGCCAAAAACACAGCCACTAAAGGCTCATTACTGAGCTTTCACCGCTCTCTTGAGCACACAAGCTTTTTGCTCTTATCGCCAGGCTCTCTTATTTTTGCAAGCCTTCTCTTGGCAAGTTCAACCCAGTTTCCATAAAGAACAAATAAAAAAAAAAACGAACGCAGCACGCGGCCAACAACAACAAAAGCACAAAACAACAACGCCCAAAAAAGGGCATGGCATGGCTGGAAAATAATGCATGCTCGAAAAATGCCATTGTCTGGCTCTCGCAGTCTAAAGCCTTTGTTAACCCCACAACTTAATTAAAAAATGTCACAATTAACTCGAGATTGCAACTTGCAGAACTCAAAAAAGACTCACTTTGAACGGCTTTTTGGAGTCGCCCGAATTCGCGGTTGTTGTCTCCATGACTTTTGTTTGTTTCTAAATTATTATTTATTCACTTTTGAATTGCACTTGCTTTGCAGCTTCAATTGTTTTACATTTGGTGATTTTTTTTAGCACTGGAGTTTAAGCAAACAAACTTGAAATTCCTTCCCGCAAGCTGCACTTGAAATGGGAAGTGTAGCGTTTTTTAGCTCTGCAACGGGAGCTTTTGGATTGCGAAGAGCGCCGGTTTTGAAATGAGCATTTGCTGCTTGGGAGCACTGGCTTTTATAGAGTCCGCCAGCTTTAGCTAGTGATGGCATTTTTAGCCGTTTATTTGTGTGTTTTATTTGAACGAAAGTGGAATAGTTTTTTATATTTTTTATTATTAAACTTAACTTTGAGTAACCAATATCGCTTTGAAACTCATCGAAAGAGTGCAGCCCCAAAATATATTTAATAATGTTTTTGCACTTTATCGTCTTTTACAAGCTGTTAGCTGACTGTTAATCTAACCGTTATACGTAAAGATCAATAATATTAGTTTAAAATAAATAATTAATATTGGCATCGTTAAATTTAGGATAGTTTTTTAATTTAAAATAATTTTTATAAATAACATATTCCTAAAACCTAAAAAACACCTGAAAATGAATATCCAAAGAGAGAGCTTAAAAGAAGCGATTTTACCAGAACTTTAATTTTTACTCTCTTCCTCTCTCTGTCTCTGCTGACTATGTTAGTAACAGAGTCCTGTAATCAAGGCACCGAAACTGCCAAGAGCATCCTAGAACAATCCTGGCGACCTTTAATGGGAAAAAGAGTGTTTTTGGAATAAACTGACTGCCTAATCACCAGGTAAATGCCACTTTCAATCGTTTCATTGAGATTCAGTCTACGGACTTCGTATCTGTCCATTGATATCCGGCCCCTGGCGGCAATCAACGTAACTTTTCCCCCATTTTGTGTCCAAAGGAGCAGCTTTAGACAACGCTTAACTTTCTGCTCAACTGAACTGGCCAGAGTGCCAACACCCATTTAAATCTATATACTATTTCTATGCACACATCAAGAGACCGCCAGATAAAGAGGAGCAAAAAAGCAAACTTTTGACAAATGGCCAAAATACATGAAAGGAAGCCAAAGCCGGAAGGTGGCCCCAGATTGAGTTGAGCTCAACTGAGTTTGTGGCACGGAGAAAAAGGAACTATAGGAATCTATTGAAATATATTATTTAAATTGGCTTAAATTAATTTGACATTTAATATTTAAATTGATAGATGAGCTAAGTAAAAGATGGCTCGAAATTATGAAGGACTCGTTTATAAATATTATTGTAATCTTACAAATATTTCTTTAATATATGAATGTTTTTTTTATAAAATATTAGTGATATTATAAATGATATAAGAGGTACAGATTCAGAATAATCCCATTATAAAAGATATAAAGGGTAAAGAATTAGAACAATAAGGATTTAGGAAATATCTAGGACTATTCTATTCTATCTTGATTTTGAATAATTATTTAGGTTGCATTTTAACCCATTTAAATATGTGTCTTCTTGGCTTAAAATCCTTTCGAAAATATTCTACAAAATATATCTCAAAGGGAATTTATTTTGTGAAACCATAAACTGTTTTATTTGTAAATTCTCTAATTTTATTTAAAAATTATTATTATAAATAATTCTAATAAATACATTAACTTAACTCTGACTTTTCTCTCTCTGCTTAGTATGAAACTAATGGAGGGAAACGGAAGGATTCAGTCGGAGAAGGGCACGAAGGAACCTTAAATTGTCATCCTTGTGCGCGCCATCGGTTGCTGCCCCTCCTCCTCCTCCCCTCCTCCTCTCGATCTCCTTCTGCTGCTGGCAGCTTGCCCCGCTGGCTGTCATTGCACTCACTGTATACTGCATGCAGTAACTACATACTTTTATAGCCCAGTCAACGCAATAGCAACAAAAGGAGCAGCCGAAGGAGGGTGTGAGGAAGGGGGTCAAGGGGCAGAGGCTGGGGCGACTATTTTTAGCGCAGGTCACTTGAAAGGACGCGCAAGGACATCGACGCGTGCGGGTGTAGATGGTGCTGCTGTGGCGCAAACAGTTCGCAGGTCACGTGCCCATGCACCGCGGTGCATTGACCACGGAGACGTTGACACTTCGGGCCGGAAACTGGGTTGAGGCTTTCGTCACTCTCGATGTCAGGTGACAGGTAAATTGCCTTGCAGGATGCCAGCAGGACAATAGACAATGCTTACGTAGCGAGAGGGAAGCCAATAAATCAGGGATTGGCAATTTGAGTTACCTTTAGTATTGAAGCCATTGTAAGCGTAATTTTACCTGACATTTGTATTATAAATATTTAATAATGGATTAAAATTTGAATTAAATATTATTATTAAAGGAAACAGGACATTCTGGATATAATTTTAATTAACTAAGTCTAAAAACAATTATGTACCAATTAACAAGAAATTTAAACCTATTTATCCTTTGGAAGCCCAAAGGAACAAGGATAACATTAACCTTCAAAGCAAACCAAATGGAAAACAAATTGCAAGCTCAACAACAACAGCTTGTCCACGCTTATTAATCACCTTTTTTGCCGGCGAAAACCTTGAAATTTTTTGGCCCAAGCAACTGTCAAACAAAAAGCAGACAAAACTAATTATCCTTGCGCCGCGCGCCCTAAAAAGGGATAACAGCAACGCCTTAACACCGCTAATCTCATTTTAGTTACCAGCTTAGGACCGTACGCTAACAGGACTCTGCTAAATAAGGGCAGCGTCGCTGCTGCTGCCGCCTGTAACAGGACCTCGTTAAAATTCAAGTAGGACTTCGTTTTGAAGCTCTTCAGTTTGACATTTGCGAGCGAGATAAGGGCGCCCAAGGAACCTTGGGTCAAGGCTCTTAGAAGCGATGCTGCTTATTGAAATTTAAAGATATTTTTGGCAAATGAAATTAATAATTCATAAAAAAGTGGGTAGTTATTTCCTGTTAGCTGATTTGGCTATATCCTAATTTTATTTTCGTTATTTCGTAAAAAGTAATAAGTGTAAACTTGGGTAAAGATTTCTTCATTCTCATAGGGATACGAAAAATTTTAAATACCAAAATACAAGGACTTCCTTTCGGCTATTTGCTTTTGGTCGGTGGCGTGGCTGAGTTGCAGCAGGTCACAAACTCCCTGCTGGGCCTGACGCAGCGTTTCTCGCGATCGTAAATGCCAAGAAAGGCATTACATTTGGAACAGTACAGATACTCCCGGTTATCGGAGGAGTCCAGGCAGGGCAGGAGGCACAGCGGCCAGCAGACTACGATCCAGGCGGCACAGCATTTGGTGGTCACAATCTCTGAGGCGGCCTTGATCATCGGACGACTCTGACAGCCACAGCAGGGACAGAAGATGCAACCATCCGCCGGCACCCAGCGCCTGATAGAGAGCTTGTAGCACTTCTTGCGCTGAGACTGCTCCTTTTCTGAGCAACATTTGCAGGAGTCGTTGGTTTGGCAGGAGTCCTTGGGTTTACTTGAAGCTTTTGTCGCATTAGCCTTTCCTTTGCTGGAGGGGTTAATACCCTTTTTTTTCATATCTACAAATAAATTTTGATTTAAAGAACTATTTTAAAAGGAGAGAATTCGAGCCTTAGCTGTACGTACATGCCTCTGCCTTTTCAGCCATTTGTTCCTCGGAAAGACCCGTCTTCCTGCTGATCTCCGAGAGCCGTTCCTCGCTGATCCCATGCTGTGCGGCCAGCATATGCATTCTCTTGATCTTCTCGGTAGCTTAAAATAAATATAAATATAAGTTTATATAGGTAAACATAATTTTGAAGCTCACTTACTTTGGGCACTAACCTCCGAAGCCGCCTTGCTCTCGCCGGCTATTGATTAATTTTTAATTAATTTTACTAAATTAAATATCAAAATTTGCAGAAAACTTACATTGCGCATAGATCTGAGGAGTGAGATCGCTGCCGCCCTTGACCGTCCTGCTGGGCACAGAGCATTTACTCGGGTGATCCAACTCAACGTGGCGCAGCAGACAGCTGGGATCGCAGCGTGACATGCGGATCACCTTCTGGCAATGCATACAGCGCATGAAGTCCACATCATTCTGAGCTGAGCACGCGGACATATTGCTCCGTACTATCTGTAAATCTGGTTAAATTCTGGCTATCAAGTCTGACGTGGCTGGATCGGGCTGCTTTGTGCCTGAACCCCCGAGTAAATAACTTGTTCTGCTTATGAAAAATTACACAATAACAACACACTTTATTCGTTAAGTCTCATCAATAGTTCTCTAGGATCATCTTGGGCACCACATTCATGCTGGTCAGCTCCTGGAAGAGCAGCTTGCAGGCATACGGCATGGATATCTTGGAGACATGGGCCGAGGACTGGCAGTAGTGGCACCAGGAGCAGTAGGCCAGCCTGCCGCAGGTCCGGCAAACGTCCACCTCGAAGGCATCCGAGGAGATCATCAGTCGCTCCATGATCAGCATACTGGCTCCGTACGAGATGAGGCAATCCCGCTCCATTTCGCCTAACCGCAGGCCTCCCTCACGACTCCTGCCCTGCGTTGGCTGCCGGGTGAGTACCGCCTTGGGGCCCCGGGCACGGGCATGCATCTTGTCCTGCACCATGTGCTTCAGCTTCTGGTAGTACACGGGTCCCGAGTAGATGTACGCCTCCAGGGGAGCACCAGTGATGCCCGAGTAGAAGAAGTCCTTGCCCATGTAGTTGAACCCATGGCGCTCTAGCTCCGCCTGAATATCCTGCACCTTGGAGCCGCCAAAGGCGGTGCCGTAGTGGAATTTTCCCTCCAAAAGACCCGCCTTGCCGCCGAGCAGTTCCAGTGTCTTGCCCACTGTCATGCGGGAGGGGAAACCGTGCGGGTTCATGATCATATCCGGACAGATACCCATGTCATTGTAGGGCATGTCCTCCTGGTCAACAATCAGACCGGTCACGCCCTTTTGCCCGTGCCGCGAGCTGAATTTGTCGCCGATCTCGGGAATTCGAGTCTGCCGCAGCAGGATCTTGATGAGAAAGTCCTCCTCGGAGTTGGCCGAGACCATCACGCGCTCCACATAGCTGGGCTCCGATCCCTTGTAGCTAATGGGGACGGCTGTGTAGGGAACTTGGGGAGATTGACCGTCCAGGGGGTTCATCGAGGTCACCGCCGGCATCTCCTTGTTTATCATGATCTGTTTGTTTTGAACCTGCTCCCCAGGCGCCACAATGCCATCGGTGTCGAGGACGTCGTGCTTAAAGATCACCTTGTTGGTGAGCGCATCCTTGACCGGACCCATGATCCTGTCAAAGGTCTGATTCGCATACCGTTTCACAGTGCACTTGGAGTTCTTGTAGACCAGACAGCGTCCGTAGCCGCGGTCAATCGAGGCCTTGTTCAGGATCAAAGCATCTTCGATATCGTAGCCGGAGTAGCTCATCACCGCCACGGTGGCGTTCTGGCCAGCGGGAAGCTTGTCGAAGTTGGTGAGCTCAATGGTCTTGGTCTTGACCATGGGCGCCTGGGGATACACCAGGTTGTACATCAGCGAGTCGATGCGGTTCTTCTGGTTGTAACCAATCATGCCCATCGCCTGCTTACCCATGGCGCACTGGTAGGTGTTCCTGGGACTCTGGTTGTGATGCGGATACGGCACTAGGCCGGCGCATACGCCCAGCAGGGTAAAGGGCTCAATCTCCAGGTGCGTGGTGCGTTCCTCAATGTGCTCTTCGCTCCAGGCGATAAACGAATCGTTTTCCTCGTTCACATCCAGATACTCGATGAGCCCGTCCAAGAGGAAGTCATCGAACTTGCGAATACCGCGGTTCAGCTCATCCAGATGATGCTGCTTCACCCGCGGCCGGCACTTCTCCACAATGATGTAGGGGCGGCACAAGCGCCCGCCGTCTGTGTGGATGTAGACACATCGCTGTGTGTAGGACGTGTGCACTGACACATAGCTGCCCATGCGGCCCTTCCTCCGCATGTAGCGCAGGTTTCTCACCAGGTGTTTGTGGTTTAGCGTCAGTCCCAGGACATTTCCGTTGATAAAGACCAAAAATACATTCGGATTATTAATGGGATTGCCGCTCACTTCCCGGATATCCTCGACGCCGGCATTGAAGGCCAAAATCATCACCGGTGCCTCCTCCACCTCCGTGGTGATGTGCGTCATCAGGGCCAGATTCTTGACCAGACCGCAAGCCTCTCCCTCGGGCGTATCCGATGGACACAGCATGCCCCACTGACTTGGCTGCAGGGATCGCGGTCCGGACACCTTGCGCGTCTTCTCAAACTGCGAGTTCACGCGCGTCATCATGCCCAAGGCAGATATGTAACTCAGACGGGACAGGACCTGTGTGACGCCCGCCCGTTCCATCTTGAAACGTTTGATAGTCCAGTTACCAGAGCTGATGGCAGACTCCAATCCCGCCGTGATCTGCGCGGCTCTCATATGCTTCACCACATCAAACTGGGCCGCCTTAACCTTCGGTATATTCTTATCCGCAATCGTCTTCAGCTCCCAGTTCATACGCTTGAACAGATCCTCAAACATGAGAGAAATCATAGAGCCAGCTAGCTCCAGACGCTTATTTCCGTAATAATCTCGATCGTCAAAGAGCGTCTTGTCCAACTCGGCGGCCATCACGCGACGCACCATCATGGACACATAGATGGCCTTCATTTGGAAGTTAAAGTTCTCCACAGGCACATGGGCCAGAATGGTGGTTAGCAGCAGCTCCCGAGCCTCCTCCGAGGGTGTTTTTGTGGTGGCGCTTTGAAAACGCTTGACCACCAGCTTAGAGCCTGCCAAAAGGATAAAAAATAAGAGAAAATATAGAGAGTTGAGTCAGGCTTTCTTACCCATATACTCCAGCGCCCTTTGCTGGGTAAACACCTTCAGATTGAAAGCCTCCAGCAGAGAGGCACCAAACCTATTTTGCGACTTGGTATCAATGCCAATATGCGCCATGATCTCCTGGTCGGAAACAACTCCCAACGCCTTGAAGATCACCACAATGGGTATGTCATCCGTCATGGAGTTGTGCTTCAGGTAGTACTTTCCATGTTTACTCAGCACCAGAGTGCGCGACTTCTTTTCGTGCGTGGAGGAGGTAACCTGGCACTGGACCACACCGTTAAAGTCCTCGGTAAGCATCTTGTTCCACGACAGCTGCTCCTGGATGAGGATAACCTTCTCCTGGCCACGCACCACAAAGTAACCACCGGGATCCAGTGGACACTCGTTCAGCTTGGACAGCTCGAACTCCGATTTGCCGGTGAGCGCACAGTTGGAGCAGCGCAGCATGAGAGGCATCCTGCCTATCAGAAGGTTGTTCCTCTTGATCCGCTGCGTACCCCGCGTATACTCAATATCCACGGTAATGGGCGCGGAGTAGGTGGTGTCCCGCAGACGGCACTCGTGCGGCGTGGTCGCCTTGGTGATGTTGAAGCCCTCATCGATGTCCGGCTTGCCCACGCGCACGTCCAGGTACTTGAGGTAGAAGAGCGGATCGGCGCCACTGGTCACCAGCTCGTTGGCCTTGACGATCTTCTTGATGTCCACGTTTATGAAGTGATTGAAGGAATCAATGTGCTGCTTCACGAGGCCCTTAACCTGTAGGAATGCCGGCAGCAGCTTCCACTTCTCCGACAGCGGCTTGATGGGCGTGGCCCAGTCCTTGCTGTCGCCGGGCTCCCATGTCATGGCCTCCACGTTGGAATCCACCTTCTTGCGCTCCACCATAACGTTTATTTATAATTAATTATTATTTGAAATATTAAAAAATAAAGCTAAGTGTGCTCGCCAGGTTTTCAGTTTAAAATGCTTAAATAGGCGGTATTTGGGATTACGAAATTTGGTCACACTTTAAAGGGTCAAAGGAATAATCCCAAACCGCGTGCAATCCAGTGTTGTAAGGTGTTAATAGCGCTGTAAGTACTATTGAGCGCGAAAATCAAAATTCAGATCTGCACTTTTATGTTTATATCAAAAAGAAAAGTCTTGTTTAAGTTCTTAGAACTTTAACTTTATAAAAAATCCAAACTACAGAACAATCTCCTTTTTATTTCTGAATAAAAAATGCAATTGAACAATCAAAAAGCATAACCGTTGCACCGCGCGTCTAGACCTTCTTCACAATCTGCACCACATCCTCGTCGTTCAGGACATGCTCGATGCCCACCTTCTGCGGCTGATGCTTCACCGAAGAGCCCCAGACCAGCGCACTGAAAAAAATAAAGAATTTAATACAAAATCTCCACAAGAACCCCTTAATCCAACTCACTATTTAAACTCCTTGGCGATGGAGCGATGCAGCTTGTTGCAAAAGTCTTCGATGCTTGTGTGCTCGTTGTGGAGCACAACGGGAGAATTGTAGTCCGGCAGTTGTCCCTTCGGCTTGGTGTAGATCCGCACGAGTCGCAGGTACTCCCACATCAGCTCCAGCAGATCGTCAAAGTTCCAGTGATGATGCGCCGAGATGGGCACGCAGTGGGGGATCTTGTAGATGACGTCCAGCTCCTCGATGGAGATCTGATCGATCTTGTTCAGCAGATAGATGCAGGGTATGTAGATGCGGTTGCCCTCGATGACGTCGATCAGGTCGTCGCTGGTGGCGTCGTAGCGTAGCGTGATGTCCGCATTGTGTATCTTGTATTCGGACAGAATGGTCTTGACCAGATCCGTGTCCAGCTCGGACTGCGGCACCATGCTGTTGAGGTTGATGCCGCCCTTGTCCTTCCGCTTGTAGTAGATATTTGGTGGCTTCTTGTTCAGCCGGATGCCGAAGCCCTCCAACTCGTGCTCCAGCAGCTTCTTGTGGCCCAGCGGCTTCAGGCAATCCAGGACCATGAAGATAAGGTTACAGGTACGCGCCACTGCTATCACCTGTCGACCACGACCCTTGCCATCCTTGGCGCCCTCAATGATTCCGGGCAAATCCAGCAGCTGGATCTTGGCGCCCTTGTACTTGATGCAGCCGGGCACCGTCGTGAGCGTGGTGAACTCGTAGGCCGCCACCTCGGAGTAAACGCCGGCGAGATTGGAAAGTAACGTGGATTTGCCCACGGAGGGGAAACCCACGAAACCTACCCGGGCATCTCCGGTCTTGGCCACCTCGAAGCCAGCTGTAAAGAGTCATTATTTAGTAACCAAAGCAAGTTTACGCGAGAAAACTCACCTTCGCCGGTGCCACCGCCGCCGCCTTTGGGAGAAATAAGCTCACGCCGCAGCTTAGCCAGCTTCGCCTTCAGCAGACCCAAATGCGCCGACGTCGCCTTATTCTTCTGGGTGCGGGCCATCTGGGGAAGAGCCAAGAAGTCCCAGGTACCAGTTACCACGAAGACACGGGCGGCGAGGTGGTGGATCCGCGGGGGAGAGATGGGATGCGAGACAGGTTAGTTTCCGGCCGGCCAGCTGGTGTCGCGTCTATCACTCACCTCCGACTCGATGGCCGCGATTTTCTCCAAAATTGTGCTCATGGCAGGTCAGTGCGGTTCCCTGGCAGATTCCAGCTATCAACAAAATTTGGTTTAAAAAATAAAATAACTCGCGTGGACAAGGCTAGAGGTGGAACTGAAATCGATTTCGAAATCGATAAATCGATATTTTCAGCTGATGATTAGCCAACACTGGTCATCTTTGATTTTTTTCGCAGTTAAAAATCCGTTAGAATTTTGCTCCCCATTAAAAATGTTCGCCAAAGGTAAAATATATATTATAAAAACGTTTAAACTAAAATATAAACTTATGCCCCTCTTCCAGGAAAACCCCGCACCCCACTTAATAGTCAGGCCAAATTTAAACGTGAATTGGCCGGCAATGCTTCGCAGTTTAATCTAAGCTTTCCAACGGCCGCCGATCTTGTGCGCAAAAATGGCAGCCAACTTCGGCAAACCAAGTTAACTGTCTGCCAGAAGGACAATAAGCTCAAGTACGAACGATTTGTGGAGCAAAAGCCTCGCCCCAAGGCGGAGTTTGTCTATGTTCCAAACCCAATTGTGGCGGACAAGCCTCCCAAAGAGGAGAAGGCTCCAACAGGGTTGCCAAGTTCCCCAATGTCCAAGCCAGGAAGGGATTTAGTTTGCTTAATTGGTCGAGTGGACTTTTGCCTTAAAATGCATAAAACTTATCGAGAGATGAATGCCATTTGGAATGTTTATGGTGGGTTTACAATTAAATTTTTACGGTTTTAATGTTAAACTTTCTACAAAATACCTTAAAAATTACACTTTCAGGAAAACTTTTGCGCATAATTGAAGGAAAGCGTGGAGAGCGAACGCTTCTGGTGCGCAACGAGGGCTCAGGACCCATTCTCCAGGGCATCTATCACGATTTCGATGGCATTCTAAAGTCATGGAACCCAGGCAAGTGGCAGAGATATGTAAATTAAGTATTTTACTTCTACTCAAAGCCATTTCCAGGCTGCTACATCCATTTGGTGGGTCATTTCATCGGCGAGAATCGTTTGCAAACGTTCAAGATCGCCCAGGTAAGCGACATTGACTGGGATCAGCAATTTATGCGCCTAGAGAATCTAACCACATATATTTTAATGCAATCCAATGTGCATAAGTGATTTATTATTTAGTTTTCTCGCGATTTCCAGGGCCAGGTCACAATGTTTATGTAAACTTTCCCAGCCTGGCCTGTGAAATCTGCATTTAAATATGTTTCATTTTGTACTTTAATAGTTGTTGTTGGTGAGAAATCAACTAAATAAGTTAAGGATTTAGTATATAACCTATGTAATTTATAACTAGGAACTAAGTTAGCTTCAAAACTATGCCCCATGGGTGGTAGCTTCTCTCTCCTGGAGCATTGCACAGTTACAAGGACTAAAGATACGGATACAAAGTTGTACAAATTCCAAAATAGAGGCTCAATAAACTCTAATACTGTTAACCTTATCTAACTAAGTGGGAAGTAAGTGGGTGGCGGTGCTCATCTCCTACGAATACAAGTCGAAGTACATGAAGAGCGCGACGAAGACTCCGCAAGAAAGGGCGCACAAGTATCCCAAGTGCAGCGAGGCGGACTTCTCATCACGGAAACTGCAAATTGAAAGAAAAATTGTTAATAATGAATGCCATAAAAGGTCAGTGTCTGTGGGGTTGGTACTCACCGCTTTTTGGAACGCGGCGAGAAGGGCGAGGGCGGATTCACGCCGGGCACTGCACTGTCCAAGTACACAATTCCGTACGCTAATGCGGACACTAAAAGGCCACACAGCAGGGGACTCAGCTTGGCGCTGAGCTGGTGCTTGTCGGCCCACGCCAAGGTCTCGTTCCACTGACCCTGCACCTGGTGGCTCCACACCTGGATGGAGTCGGCACTGATGTACGGCACTGTAAAAATAGCTCGTTAGTATCTCAGTTATATTGATTTCCCTGTCTTATCAGTCTTATCACGATAAACACGTCAAAAGAAATATGGTTTATAGCAGGGTGGAACGAGTTTGTTAAGAGGGAATGTTCTAATCTAAGAAGTTATCTTTGCTAGTAATTGGAAACAATTGATTTTGACTTTCTTCTGCCAATAAGACTCGTTACCTTATATCTTAATTGTTCTTAATTGTTTAACTCCTTTGTTAACAAAAGCAATACCCGAGTCACCCTAATTCTACATTATTCCGAAATTAAAAACTTCGGAATAGCAAAATTCGGAATTCTCTTTAAGGTTTTTTCTAGCGGTACGCCTCCCCTACACACATTAATACATATGCATTTCTCGCATTTATGTATTTGTCGCGTGACCTAAGGTGTCAAATACCGTTAAGCCCAAGAAAGATCACCGCCTGGGGCACACAATTAAGTAACTAATCACTCTCTAGCTAGGCTAAAATAGCAGTAACTAATCACTCTTTGACTGACTTGAGGTAAATATGTACATTTATATGTATGCAAATGAGAATCTCCAGCCAAAACGAAATGCGCAACACACAAGTTGCCTTCTTTATTTAGACGTTATTTCGCCGTTTGGCATTGCAGGGGGGTTGCCCGAGGGGCGGAGGAGCAACAAAGCAAACGGAACAAACACACACCGCCATGAGATCACACGCTCTTAAACTATTTATAAACGAAAAATATAAACAAACTACCGATGAGTACGCGTCACCGCCGACAATTGCAGCCTTGAGAGTATAGTGTACACCCCCGCAAATGGGGTACTGTATATAAACAAGCGAAAAATTCGATATGTAGCCCTCAACTTGGCACACTTACTGGCTAGAATGACGCTTTTGTAGCCGATAATCAGCAGGCCAAACAGAAGGGCCACAGTCTTGATTCGTGGGTCGAAGGCTAGTGCCACCACGCCCACTCGCCCCTTTGCCGTGGGTTCCGCAACGCCCGCGTACTGCTGGATTCTTGGATAAGAGGTCTTCGGAGTGGAGGTATAGATCCGTGCGCTCGGTTCACCGTTTGTTTTACTTCTGGCTGCGTCCGTGGAAATCCCATTGGTTTTGTTTTTCTGCTGCTGCTCAAGTGTGACGTCAGGGCACTCGTTGCTTGCCTCCACCTGCATTTTGTTGTTTTGCCGGTGTTTACAGTTACTGGTGAGGCCTTTGTTCAAATCCCTTTGTTGGAAACAGCTCCCTCTGCTCGATTCACTTTAATTTTGTGCACAAAACTGTGGATTTAATTCACAAAAACAAACAATAAACAGATAATAACACACTCCCCCGAAAAATGCAATTGGAAATTAGTGGTGGGCAAACATAGTGACGCCTACCGATGCACTTGCCTATCGATAGTTCGATAGATATTGTCAAATTTTATATGAAATTCGAAAATTTAACACATTTCCCGTTGAAAAAGAATTTCAAATTATCATTTTATATTTATTTTTTAATTGAAAAACAGTAATAATAGTTAAATGTACACGTCTTTAAAGTTAAATGTGTGTGTGTGTGTATTTTCTGTAGTTTCATTTATATTATTGTTATAATTTTATTCCAATCCTTACATTTTCGATCTTGGGTTTCAAATACATTTGTAATGCATTCGCGTCTAGCTCGTAAAGTATGTATTATGTACCATGAATCTTGGTGTATTTTATATTAACTAAAAGTTAACCGCGATCATAGAAAAGTTTATTTTAATTTCTTAATAAGGCTCTGTTTACGTTTTCATTACTTTACGCGTCGTACCCTAACTCATGATCTTCATTATCTTTCCGTTTATTCGATATACAATGAGGCCTACAACTAACGTAGTAAAATTCAACCAAAAGGGGTCACAATTTAAAAAAGAAACAGGATTAAAAATGTTCGAAACTGATAAATAATTACGTTATAATAGATATGGTTAACAAATCCGACGACACGTTCTGTTCCGCGACTCCTACGGTGTCTCTCTTGTGTTCTAAATAGAATATGGTACAAATTGAGGGGGGCCCTAGTCCGAAAGCTGGGTTCAGGAGTGATCTGGTTCTGATTGGTGCATGTTGTAGGTAGTGTCGGTTTAACAACTATCGTAACTCCGCCGTATGACTTAAATATTTAGTTAACTTAGGCGCCTAGACTAACAGTAACTAAACTAACAAGTATGCGCTCGCTCAAGCAGCTCTCCCCGCTCTCCTCCTACAGCCTCTACGATTTGGCTGTGCCGGCTCCCGCGCGCGTTCTTTTGGCCGTTGGCTCTGTGGTGTCTGCTGCCCGTATGTTGTCGAAAAGATTGTTTTCCTAAAAGAGGATCCAAACTTGTAAGAAATCGTATTTGTGTGTCATAACCTTCATTGCTTACCTGCGGATTTTCATCATCTAGAATCGACGCCGGTTCCGCTGGCCTCTTTGTAGCTGGGGCCGCACGCGACGTGGCCGTGGCACCGCCCTTGCCAGACGGCTTGGCGCCCACCGTATACACGTCCAGCGGTATATAGACCTCGTTGTTCTGGAAGTTGGCGACGGAAGGCTGCTTATAATACATTTCTGGCAAAGCCAGCGGCATGGAGAAAGTGGTCGTGTTGCCATCGAATGGGCTGAATTTGGAGTCGATAATGTACATGGCGAGATCGCAGAGTGCCCACATTTTCTAATAGTTCAAGAGATTGAGAGGTATCCTTTAGTAGGGGATCTAGGGTTAAGTTAAAAGGTACCTACATAATTGTCGCGCTTATCCGAGCTCTGACTGAACTCGCGGACCTTTATCAGCTGCAGCAGCTGCTTGTAGAAGCTGTGGACAAACGACTCGCGCTTAGCCATCAATGGCTCCAGAACGAAACGCACACACTTCTCCATTTTGCGCAGCTGGACGTAGTCCTCGTGGTTCGTGAAGCGAGGATCGTGGACCAGCACGGGAATGGCGAAGGCCAGCATGTAGTCAGGTAGAATGTGCAGGGATTGTGACTCCGTTGAGCTGTCGGGGGCTGCAATAAGGTTTGGATTAAATTTGTCTGCAAAGAGCTACAATTATTTACATGTCATCGCCACAGTCTTGAGATATTCCCGACGTTTGTTCACGTCCGTTTCCACATAGTGCCGCACCAGGTCTTGCAATCTAATTAAGAATAAGAATAAGTAATAAATGTCTACAAATTCTGGTTAAAAATATACTTACTTTCTGTCAGTCTCTAGACCAGCCAGTACATATAAGCCCATAAAGTCCAGGGGCAGGCAATTTCTAGGTAAACTTCTGCCCAAACCCTTGTGCAGTTTCCTAGCAAAGATTTCCCGCACCTCCGGCACCGGATCAGACTGGAAAAATAGTAAATTTAGTAAGTTTTAGTGGTTAGAGGTCAGACACCACTCACCATTAGCTGGGAGAGCTGCAAAAACTGCTCAGCACTATACTGATCGCCGACGCCTTTCTGCTCACAGACCTTGAGCATAGCACAGGCCGCTCCAAGACGCAGCCAGGATTTCTCGGCTCCGCACAGGCGGTTCTGGCCGAGGAGATCGCCCCGCTGGTTAACGAAAGCGGCAAGCATGCGGAATGTTTTCTGGGCGGCGTGCTCATCAGTGCGAAGGCCCAAAAGCCAGCGAGCCATTGTCTTAAGGGCGTCCAGCTTGCAGAGCGTGTCTGGCGGCAGCTCCTCCTGAGCACACCAGTCGCTTTCCTCGGGCAACTCGTAATCCCGCTGCACCGGAACCTCTTGGATGAGCAGCTCCTTGACAATGCGACGTGCAATCATGTTTTTGATGGGCGTAAGGAACGCCTGCGGCATATTGTAGGCAATGTGGCCCAAGGCCACAATCTTTGTGCGCTGATGCTCGCAGTTGGGCGTCAGTTTCAGACGCAGTGCCTCGATTATCTCATTGAAAATGGGATGCACAGTCTGAGTTGTGGTAGACGCACTTCCGGAGCCACCCGTCGCTCCATCTGTGGCCGCCGATGATTGACTGTTTACGAAAATACAACGAACCGCATGCTTTGCCTGCTTGGGAGTTCCTATCAGTGCAAAGTCCCGACACACAGGGGCCAGTTCATTCAGAATGACCGGTGTAGCATCGTCTATCAGGGGCTGATAACGCCCCAAATGGGTGAGCGTCTTTAGCACCAGGGGAGCTACATAGTCGTTCTCGTAGCTCAGCAGGGAAATCAAGTGACGCAGCGAGGTGTCGGTAAAGAAATGAGCTGAGAACACATAGGACAGCATCTGGAAGTAAATGGAACTTGGTAACGTACAAAGTGTTTCCCGTTTTACGATGGAAACTCACACTCAACAGCTTGAGACCGCGCTCGCCCGCCTCCTGGCGTGATATGCCGATTTCGTCACACATGGGACCACCCTCAATGCACTGCTCAATGAGGCTGAAAGGTGAGACAAGATGGTTTAGCGTGGGATCAGACTTGTCGCTTGTTTTGCAGCTTACCTAATCAGCAGGCCAATGGATTCCTTGTCCACCATTACAGAGGCCACGCGCTCAATCAGCATCTTGACAGTGTTGTAGTACAAATTGGAATGCACGTGGGCGCCGAGCTTTTTCAGGAGAACGCCCATCGTATCGGCGCACTCTCGGCAGCTGACGTCGCGCTTGAGCACAATGTTAATGCAGCGCAGCAGCTGGGCATCCTTGCGCAGGTGATTGCTAAACTGGGTGAGGTACTCGGCCGCTTTCAGAGGATCGGGCAGCAATCTGTAAAGACAGAGCATTAGTTAACATCCTTCATTTCTTAATGGAGAAACGCACTTGGCAATGGTAGCCTGCTTGGCGGTCAGCTGATTGAGCACACGCGGCGTAAACTCCTTGGAGTGATGCAGCTTGATCCAATCGCTGACCGTGTTGCGGGTCTTCATCTGGTTCTTTTGCAGCTCCACAAAGGCTTTGGTGGCATTAGCATCTAGGTCGCCGAGCAGGTGGTACAGCTTTTTCATGCGCTCCTCGGGAGCCAATTTGTAGGGAACTAGGCAGGTGATGAGGAGACGTTCCACTAGCAGGCGATCCTCTAGGCCCACCTTATAATAGCCATGCAGGATCTTGTTCTTGATCCAGTCCACCCGCTGCTTGATCTCGGCATTCAGCTCGTTGGGCTCGCAGATCGCTCGCTTATAGATGTAGGCCAGCCCATTCATGGCGTCCCTCCGTATCTTGTACTTCTTGTCCAGCGTCCGTTCGCGCACAATCTCCAATAGATCGGGCGCCTCGAGCACCAGATTGAAGTCTCGCTTGGCAGTCTCGACAATGGCCATTACCACTTCGTGGCGCACCATTTCGTCCAGGTCGTGATTCCGCAGACGCAGCTTCTCGGTGATATCGGTCTGCAAGTGCGGATGATTGAGGAGGAAGTGCATGGACGATTGGACGCACTTGACGCGCACGGGCTCGGTGATGTCGCAGAAGCGTCCGAAGAAGATCTTCAACAGGCTCTGATATTTCTTCGACAGCTGCGAGTCCTTTTCGGAGAACATGCGGGCCAAAAGGGTTGTAGCCTCTGTGTAAATAAATATTTGTTTCAAAAGGTGAAAGGAAGTTAAACTATAAATTTCTTACTCAGCCTTTCCCCATCATCCGTGGACAGCAATTTGTTTTCCAGCTGTGGCAGCACAGAGATGAGCAGGTCTCCATTGATGCGATTAAGCTCATAAATGACATCGTATATTTTGTTTGTTATGGACAGTCTGGTGTTTGGCTTATCAATAACCAAAGCCCGATTGAAGAACTAAAGGAGGTAAAAAAGATATTTTTAGAGCTAAGCTTTAGAGTACGAATTGTAATTAATTACCATTTTAATGGTGGACTCGAGAGCGTCGCCTGTTTTGGTCAGGAGTTGCTCGGTTAGCTGGCAGGCATACTTGTTGCTCGATTTGTGCGGCTCCACAATGTTGATAAGTATAAGGTCTAGCAGTTCCACCGAGAGATTGTCAGCTTCCGTGATCAAAGGACTCAGCACGTCTAGGAAAAAATTGGTGACCTTGGCACTGTGCTGATCGCTGCAAGAGATACATCATATATGCCTTATTTTGTGGATCTACCAGTTAAAACGGTACGCTGCTCAGCTTACTTGACAATTTTAAAGATGGTACTGAATAGCTCCTGGAAGATCTCCTGGCAGTCCTCCAACTCGAAGCACATGTTAAAAGACTTGACAAATGCCAGATTTTCCAGCAGATAAAAGTAACGCTTGAAGGACGGATCGCGCGGGTCCTTCAGCCCGTGCAGTTGTTTGATGAAGAATTTAAAAATTGTTTTGATTTGGTCTTGCTCCTTGTAGGGCGCCTCGGGGGCGTACACACGCAGGACATCCGCCACGCAGCAGGCGATTAGCAATTGGACATCGCGGGACTGGTGCTGCATGAAGAAGTCATCGAGCAGATGCAGCGCCAACGGTATGTACTGCTGGTAGAGATTGTCGTCCTGGTCCATGGTCTGCAGCACATTGGCAAGGGTCTGCGGACGGATTTTTGTAAGTTTAATTTTTCCCTCCAGCAGGAATAAGTGCTTACCTTGAGACGCCTTATCAGCTCGTCGGTGCCAAGATCCTCGACCAGCGGCCGACAGCCGTTGGGATACACAATGTCCGCCATCCTCGCAGAACGCCAAGGATGCTACCGCTACCTACAAGCCAGAGGATTCAGTGGGGGATGCAACAACCAGCGGACGCGTAATAACAACAATTTCGGCGACCCCCAACTAGTGAAAAATCGGAGGAGGGTGGCATTGCCAAGCCATAAACACACACAGGCACTCAGTCAGCCCCCCACTCACACACTCACAGCGCAGCGCAGCACAGCACTCACACGCACATTGGCGAATTCGGTCGGTGCAGCGCTTTTTTCCCAGCGCTTCCCAGCCAACAAAACGGACACCCAGCACCCGGATTTCCACGCTTAGCTCTGCTGGAGCATTATCGCAGCGTTTTTATGCTAATAGGAGCCGCTGTTTGGCTCTGCTTTCTTACTTTTCACAATGACCAGGCAGCGGCAAAATTTTTTGGCAATTTTGCGAGCCGCTGCAATCGCACTCCGCTCTGAGCTCGTCACCGGTTAATCACTGCACTCTGGTTAAGGTCGCGAGTGTATGTCGCTATGTACACATGTTCAGCCGATGGGATTGTTTGGTTTTGCGGCGCGTATGTTGTTAATAAAAAGAAAAACTCTTGAGCATTTATGCGGAGTGGCACGCCATTAATCCACGCACGGAGCGTTGCCAGATGGCGGGTGGAAATGTGGCAATGCCTCGGCTGTCATCGATAACTAGGGGACGCCTATCGGATCAGCTGTTTGCCTGTGACGTGTTGTTGGTGTAAGAGGTGAGCATGTGTCGCGTGCCGAGTAACGACAGAGGTGGCAGTTCAAGGAAATAATATGGAGGAAAATTAATATTATTTAAATAAACTAACGCGTATTGAAATCTGGCTTTATTTTGTCAACAACTTCAAAGTATCTTTATTTGTATACTATTCAAATAAGATATTAATATAGAGATAATAAGAGGAAAGTGTTTCTCCTTGCACCTGCGTGGTAAACATTCAGTCACGCGGCCATCCCTACATTTGTTTGTTGTGCTTGTTATCTTTGTTTATGTGTGTTCGCCGTAATTGCACAATTATTTGTGCTTGCAGCCGGCGAACGGCATAACGGTATCCTCCGCGTTTGAATGGCCGATGGCGCGAATGGCCAAAACACCGGTAAAAGGTAAAAGAAGGGCCCAAAACACTGTTTTGGCCGCTCCTCATGTTCCCGTCTTCTAATCCAATTTAGACCGTGCCCTGAAACTTGTGTGGCGGCGGTGCTGGTTAGTTGGCCGCCGCCCGTCGCAGCAGCTCCACATTGCACATTCCCGAAATTATGAGCAGAAGAATTACGTAAATATTGCACGGTCAGCGAACGTTTAAATATAGACGCCGTGGACGCAATGTAACGCACTTGCATTTCGCAGAGGACAGAGGACAACCGAGAGTATTATTGAAGCGTTCCAAATCGATGTAGGATAGCCTAGATTATGGCTTCCTTGCGCGTAGTTAATAGGTTGGTGGTAAAAGGGTTCTCTTTTGGTTTCCTCTTAATCCTGTCTGTAATCCAAGAAACAGATTAGTGTGTCGCGGCTTTGTGGCTTTGACGCTGCTGCTGGTCTTCTTCAACGAGTTCATTGTGTACTACTGGGCGCAGTCCAGTTGGCAGCGAATCGATTGCAAACTGGGTAAGAGCTCTTTAACCCAGTTTCCTTTGTGTGCCTTTTGTTATTTCCTATATTTAAACAATAGACAACTGCACGCGCCTGCTGCTCATTGCGGATCCGCAGATCCTGGGAAACTCCTATGATCGGTCCTCGCACAGTCCCCTGGCCAGGTACGATTCGGACAGATACCTGGCAAAGACCTTTGAGCGCGCCCTCCACTTTACGCAGCCGCACATCATCGTTTTCCTGGGCGATCTGCTCGACGAGGGCAACATAGCCACCGCCCAGGAGTACAAGCAGTATGTGCAGCGCTTCAAGCGCATCTACCAAAACAAGGCATATAGAAAGGTAAGCTATGTGCAGATCCTAGCCTATTAACCACCTAACAGTTCCGTATGATATCGGCCTATTTCCAGCGTGTCCATGTGCCGGGCGACAATGATATTGGCGGCGAGAATGGCGACTACATATCCAACTCGAATCAGAGGCGCTTCGAGAACGAATTCATGAGTGAGGACCTCTTCGACTATGACAATCGCCTGCGCTTCTTCAAGATCAACCGCATGCTGCTGGACTTTAACAATCCGGATAGGGATCACAATCAGGATCGCCTGCGGATTGGCGTCTCGCATGCACCGCTTTTAATAGGTGGCGGACCCTTGCTGAGGGCCATAATCAGCGATTTGGATCCACATATCATTTTCTCAGGCCACTGGCACGAATCGAGAATCTTTATTTATCCCTCCACCAAGGTGATCAACTTCTACGAGAACTCCGTGCGGCACTTTGATCTGAAGGCTCTGAAGGAGGAGGAGCACAGCTATCTGGAGATAATGGTGCCAACCTGCTCTTATCGCATGGGAAAGTCCAAGATTGGATTGGGCTATGCGGTGTTGGGTGAGTTTGAAGCGGGATTATACTATTTTCTGGATAGATGCTGAGCTTTTTCGTTGTAGAAAACTACAATCTGAGCTACACGGTATTGTGGCAGCCAAATCGGTTTATCCTGCTCTTTACCTATGTCTTTTGGGGCCTCTTTGTGGTCTGCGGCGCCGTAGTCTTCAAGATGATGACCCGCTGCCCCTTTCGCGTGGCCAAACGTCAGACGCTGTACAATCGCGTCTCGACCATACCTCAATTTTAGACTGGAGAGTCAACTCCTCACGACAATAAGCCCAAGATTCTCAAGATTTGCTCGAATATATATATCACACACCCAAAAAGATTGATTTAAGTGTATTTATAGCCAGGTAGCATGTATGAATATATATTAAATTAGCAAATTTTTTAGTAGTCTTAAAAATTGTATTGTAAAAATTACCTAGTCTGAAATTGCAGGTTTTTTCTTGGTTTAGATTTGATAATGAATGTAACCCGTGTCCTCCAGTTAAACGCTGTTTATATTTCGGCAACTTGAATATGAATTCCTTGAATCTGTATTACTTTTTTAAGTCTAAGATATATGTATTTAAATTAAAAACACATTTTAATCAAACATAAAGCATATTTGTATCGTAAAAGGTGGATATTTGAGGAGTTTTTTAAGGATCAATTTAAGAAGGAACTAATGAACCCAAAAGTATAATATTTTCGTATCTTTTACCAAAAAGGTATTATTTATCGTTCCGCAAGAAGTAGTATTTGTAGTAGCTGTGTAAAAATAGTAGTATTCTTGTACCCGGCTGGAAAAAATACTGGGAAACGCTGGGAACGCTTGAGGGCGCATGTGCGAACCGTGCGGCGACTGGCTCTGCTGGCCAGCGTTAAATTAGCTCCGAGTCAGTAGAAATCGGAATCCGAAGGCGGAAGGTTGTGCCTGTTCAGACAGCAGCCGCGGCAGCAACTTTGACGGTCGTTACATCGCTCGAAAAGATCCCCGGGCTCTGCGTCTGCGGCAGGATAATAAAGCGTGACGCGTGTGCGTAACATAAAAATAACCATAAAGCAAATGCTCTCCACTCTCCGTGCGGAGTGAAATGAAGTGAGGTGAAGTGAAGCGAGAAAAAAGGAAAAATACTATATATCCGACGAAGGCAAAACGGAATTCCTTCAAAAATCGGCAAATAAACAAGAGCCAAAGAAGAGCACACACACCGGTTTTGTGCAAAAAAGAAAAGAAAGAAAAAAAGCAAAAAGGGAAACGAAGGAAGAACGAAGCGAAATCAAAAGAATTCTTCGGCCCGAAATGGAGCTGAACGGAAGACGATTGTTGAGCTGCGGCCTGGGATTCTTCTGCCTGATCTTTTGCTGTTACGGTGAGTTAAATCCCCCGACTGACTCATCTCGCAGTATTTCGTAACTCCTCCATTCTCTCACCTCTCCTTCAGCTGTCCCCTTATCTTTCGAGGATGTGAGCATCACAAAGGGCCCCCAATCTGCGATTACCATCAAGGAACAGAGTCCTCTCCAACTGCCCTGCGAGTACCAATTGTCAGAGGAGTATCTTCAAAAAAATAGCGTCATCCTGCGCTGGCGGAAGGATAGCAAAACCCTACGCCAGGTGGAGCTGGGCCGGATGAGCAGCACCACCAGCGAACCCCAGCTGGAGACCATGCTGCGCGAGGATTCGCGAGTTTCTCTGAGCAAGGACAGCGGTTCCCTGCAGTTTAACAGTGTTTTGGCCAGCGATGCCGGCCAGTATCAGTGCCAGTTGGTCATCGAGGGCTCGGTGGCTGCCAGTTCTGTTACCGGAGTTGTGACTGTGATTGAGCAACTCAAGTTTATGCCACAGCCCACGTCCAAGAACCTGGAGCTGGGAACGCTAAGCAAAGTGCATTGCAAGGCGCAGGGAACACCGGCGCCACAAGTCAAGTGGACAAGGGTAAGTTGTTAATAAGTTTAGGGATTAAGTAGGTTTTTTTATTCTTAAAATAATGAAAACTGTTACCCATTGAGCAAAAGTAATTTTTAATTCTTTTTGGAAAAAGACATTCCATCAAAATATAAACTAAAAACTCGCAAAGTCCTAATTAATCCTCTATTTATATTCCTATCCTTTTTCCAGGAAACCCAACTACCTCTACCTGCCAACGTGACCGACCAGAATGGTACTCTGATCTTCCATCAGGTCAGCAACGAGCAGCGTGGCCAGTACACCTGCATTGCCTCGAACAGTCAGGGACAGATCAGTGCCACTGTTTCCATCAATGTGGTGGTGGCGCCCAAGTTCAGTGTGCCGCCAGAGGGACCCATTGAGGTGCTAGAATCAGGGACAGCCGTCATCCACTGCCAGGCTATTGGGGAGCCCAAACCCACGATACGTTGGGACAAGGACCTCACCTATTTAAACGAGAACAACACGGACTCAGAGCGCTTTACGCTGATGGAGAATGGAACGCTGGAAATAAGAAACGTCCGGCCGGAGGATGAGGGACGCTATGGCTGTACCATTGGCAGCAGTGCCGGTTTGAAGCGAGAGGATGTCCTGCTGGTGGTCAGGTCCAGCAAATCGGCCTCCAATTCGATAGTGACCAGGATTATAATCGTAATCATTTGCCTGGCCTTTCTCTACTTTGTGCTGGTGCTGGGCTTGAAGGTGTGGTACCGCTACCGCCGTCACCTGGGCAAGGTGCAGCTGGAGGAGGGTCATGTGCAGTCTCCCACCGATGGCCAAGAGCATGACCATCCGGAGAACGAGCCCTGCCTGACGGAGGCCAACTCCAGCAAGAATTTGAAGAGCAAACTGCGCGAGAGCACAATCCTGGAGCAGGAGTCACAGGTGGCCGATGACATAGTGTGAGGAGGAGGAGGATGAGATGGAGCCCTTGCTTCTGAGGGAAACTTTCCATGATCTCGGTCCCCTGTCCCCCTCGTTTTCTCCCTTCCCCTACGAGTGTTACTCCGTTTTGTTGTTGTGGAGAATCAAAAAAGGAACTTGTGAAATCCAACCCAGAAGTCTATTTGTATTTATATTTATCTAGTTCATACGTATTTATGCATGTGTGTGTCTCTCAGTGTATATATATATATAAATATATCCCATGTACAGTTATTTTTTAGTAGAATAAATATTTTATGGCTCTCATAGAGCCCAATTTTATAGCGCAATCGTTTCAATCTTCTTTTTTTTTGTTTTTGTTGTTTCGTTTTGCGGGTGCACTGTGGCAATGGGGCGGAGTAGTGGGAGTTGAATCGTAAAATCCCTCGATGCCACACCACCATTGAACATAAATTCGGTGCCCACTTGGCAGGGCTGTAAAGCCCATGGAGCCCGGATGAACGTTCAACAGCTTTTTATGCGCTTTTTATGACGAAAGCAGAGCGCGCGCGCTCCTCTAATGACGACAGCGGAGGAGCAGCCAGCTCCGAAGAGTTCCAAGGAAACAACCCAACCCCTGGGATAGAAAGTCGTAAAATAGTAGCTCGACATTCTGGTGTCTCATCTAACGCAGGGATGATAGTTTTGTTAAATGAATACAAGGGAATTCTTTAGATTCCCTTGACAAGGTCTGTATCTAAAGGAGATCATTTGTGGAATAGAGGGATGTTGCCTTATGGCTTGGGTTTAAGAGAAAGTGATAGTTTGGGGAAGTTTAGGGAAGGATATTATTGGATTCTATAAATATATTAATCGGAAAATGTAGCTACAATTTTGGGTTTCTTAATAATAAGAAATATTTATAAGGTTCAGACTTTAATAATGAGTTTTTTGGGAAAAACTAAAGTTCTTCTTCAAGATTAGTATATACTATAGAAATCTTTATCATTATTAACTAAATGTATAGTTAAAAAATAATAAATAATTTAAAATACCATCATTTTATTGCAAAATCAACCCGATAAGGAAGTGAAATATAAATATTTCTTTTCCTTGTGATCACATCAAAGCTGTTCGCTGTCATGTTGAACTCTCCTTACCAGGGGGGAATCACCCTTTTATGTCATCATAAGTCATCTGTGCTCTGGTCTGGCCATCATCAAGTGAATTCCCCGCAATTGCCGACGACAATTCCCTACCAATTGCCAGCGTCTGCACTTAATCGCTTCATTTCCATTCCCATTTTCATTTCCATATTGATGCCCTGCTCTCGCTCTCTCTGGCAATTGGCTCTTGGTTATTTCTGCTGCCTATGCGTTTTATGCATATTTTATGGTTTTTTATAGCGCTCGAATAAACAGCGCACATCAAAGGCAGTATCCAAAGGCAACTACACATGCGCAGGTTACTCCATGCCGCAGCACCGGAGATAAAAAAGTAAGCGGCAAGTGCAATTAAACGACCACCCCAGCCAGTGCATTTCCACCATGGAATGGATGGTATCCTATGGCCCCACCTCCGCACACTATACACTATATACGATATACATATATGTGTGTTTATAGGCCTTTGATCTGCGGCGGCGACGACGACATCGACATGCATTAAAAACTTGTTGTTTGGGGCCCAGGGGCTTCCTCCTCTTCGATTTTTCCCCCCACTTTTTTTTCGCCTTATTTGTTTACAGCAAGTACGCGTGCCCAAAAAAAAGTTAATACACCTTCAAACGCGCTGTTTAAATGTTTATTTTGTTTAGTCTACGCAAAGGCCGCGTTACTAAAATTTATTTTAATGCCTACAAATGTTTGATGTTTGCTAGCGGAGAAAGAGAGGATTCTGCTTTCGGTTCGTGATTCTCGTAGGGAATTCGTTGCAACTCTGGGATGGGATCCATAAAATTATACGATTGCGAGGCGTTGAGTTACGGTAAGCAGTTCGAAAATAATAACTTGGAAAAACATATAGTATATGGATCGGTTTCTAATGGATAAAGCGGGGGAGATCCCGCGAAAGATGAAAGGAATCTTGGATTTGAAAGAGTTCGAAGAATCTCAAGAATGAATGTTTTACAAGGGAGTAGTTCTTTGGGAATTTGATTTTTAATATTACAAAGTAGTTTTCTTGAACAAGTTTATGTTTAATAAGAGGTTTCTTATGAGCCTATTTATCAAATTATAATATTAAATATCTACATTTTAAAAAGTTTTAAAAAATAATTATATTTCCAAGGAATATCTAATTTCTTTTGCAAAACCTTTCGATAAGGTAAAGATTCCCTTCTAAGCTAATTAAAATGTAAACTCCCAAGCGTGCAGACACAGATTTCCTTTGACTTATTTATCCAATTAACATAATACCCTTTCGCAACCCCTTTTTGGAATAGAAAACTTTTGTGCAGAATTATTAACACACCATTTGCAGCTTTGGTTGCTTCCATCGCCCGACGACGACGACACCCCAAAATATAAAAATCATGCCTAAAAACGAAACAACAGAAATAATAAAACATAAGCCCAACATTCAGGCAGGGCATGGCATAAATCTCCAACTTTATGACATCAATAACTGTCGTTCGTCCAAAGTCGGGAAAGTGGGAATGGAAAATGGAAAAGCGCACTGCCGAGGGCCCAACTTTGGATGGTCGTTCGTCTATGGTCTCTCTTTGGTCCCTGGTCCCAGGTCCCTTTTCCCTGCTGGGCATGGCCAACATTTGATAACCGCACACCACACACACGCACAGATATAATCACAAAGGGCTGTTAATCAGGGGCGGGGCGAAAAGGGGAACGGGGGAAGCACCACCCCACCGGCACATCCACATCCACATCCACCCGGATATATAGTTTATACAAATGGCAACGGCATTTTACGACTGTTGGGTGTCAGTCAGCGCCGGCGAAAGGATCTGCTGCAATTGTTTTTCGTGGCTCTTAGGTTGCCTTTCCATTGTGCGGGGTTGAAAGGCCTCGTAAAAAAAGCAAGCGGAAAACTATAAAATGGAAAACACACAACACGAAAAGCAGAAGGGGCACACGCTCATAATCGGCACAGTAGTCGCAGTCTCTGTCTTAGATGCACCGAAAGAAATGATCTCAAGTTGGTGGCTAAAGTTACTTTAATTTAGAAAAATGAGTAAATAAAAAAACATAATACTTTGTATTACATATTAAGAATAAAATTGTATAATTTAATTACAAAACTAAGCTTATTTTAGGTTGCTGCAATAAAAATTTTGATTATTTACAAGCGAGCTTGAAGACATAAATATTTAAGATATTTTAAAAGCACATTTTCATTGTAACATATAGTTTTCTTTATGAAACTTATCTGATATTTAATGTTAAAAATTAAATATTCAATCTCAAACAGCTTTAAACCATATAAAAACCATATCTTTAAAACATTTTTTTTAATCTCCCAAAAAGTTATTGAGTTTTATCTTCCTGATAATCATATCTGTCTTATTAAATATCTTTAGTAATAAAAATTAAACAAGTAAATATTCTATCTCACATATTATACAAATTTATCACATACAAATTTATCTCTTAAATAGGTATATATTTTTTCCTAAGTGTACATAATTAGAAGCCTCTTGCAGTTTCTTCAAGCGCGTTTCTGCTCGTAAAACAGCAAGCCACCAATGGATTTTCCTGCAGCTACTGCTCCCCCCCTTTCTTCCGCTCGACCCACCCATTTTAGCCGATTCTTTGGTTTGGTCATTAAGACACATTATTGTTTGGATTTAAAATCGAAAGGGGGGAAGGGGGAAATAAGGCAGGACAGTGAGGAGGCAGCTGGCGGTTTGCATGGACTCGAGGTCTATGATTAACGAAAGCTGTTAGCTTCATTTGGGAGAGGTGGATCTTCCTAGGACTTTAAGTAAGTATAGAATTTGATTAACTAAAACTTAGAGAAGATAGTCATAATGGAAGAAATAAGCCTTCTAAGAAGCCTTGTAAGAAATATAGTATTGTGATGTGATTATAAGTACAATAAAAACCTTTTTTAAAAACATTTATTTTATTTAACAACTCTTTTTTCTAATAAACCTTTAAGTTAATTACACAGATTTTATGCTAAAAGATCAAGAAGGCAATAAGTAATATTTAAATCTTCTGAATATTCAGATTACATTAATTTTTCAAACTTTACGCGCCCAGCAAAGGTCGCCTTCAGCTCGGCAACACTGTTCAAAAACGCAGGCCACACTCTGAATACTGGTCACAGGGGTAGGAACTCTCCTCGAGAGAGAGAGAGAGAGCATATAGACTGAACCCAGTATTCCCAATATAGACAGCCGCCGGAAAGCCGGTTCCCACCAACAACTTTGAACAGCCGGCAGGGCGCTCAGTAATAAACAGACTTCGAACGCGTGCAGTTCGGTTCGATTCGATTAGATACTCCGCTCCGATCCGATCTGTTCTGTTCTGCTCTGTGTTTGTTTCGCTGCGTGACGCGACTCCTGGCCCCCGACTCCCGACCAGGTAGTACTAACCGAAAGAATCACCCACCAAAAGACGGTTACAGCCGGGATGCAGAGCGGCGGCCAAGGATGCAGCTGATGCGGAGCTGGCTTTTGTATCTTTGGGATACAAATTAAGTTGATTTGTTGCGCTCGCTGCGTTCTCCTTTGGGTAATTGAACCCTGCTCTCGGCCCCGGTATCTGTGCGTCTTCGAGCATTGCATTGCATTTTGTGTATCTAGATACCTTTGTCGGTATCCGTCAGATATCGTTCACCGCCTCCGCCGTGCACCGCGCTCCGCGCTTGTCAATCTGTTCGCTGATAAAGAGGAAACCCGGTACAACCACGAAACACAAGGCGGACACCAGAGATACTATTCCACAAACAGCCGTGGAGTTTGCTCGGTGATAAATGCATTTCATGCGTTCCCAACTATGTAAATAGCAATTTAATTTGAGTGTCCACAGTAAATATCAAAAAACCGCCCCGGACTCCGGTAACCACCATTACACCATCGCCATCCCCCAATCCCAGTGCTCCAGACCCAATCTCCAGTGTGTGTTCGGAGCCCCTGAAAAAGGGCAGTCGTCGTGGTCGTCACCATCGTCATCGTCGTTGTCGTCGTCGTCGTCTGGCATCCAAATATTGAATATTTACAAATGCGTTGAGTGCATTTTCGAGTGGCCGGCACTTTCAGCACGACTCTGGTGTATGTGGATGTGGATGTGCCTCCCGTGTGTGTGCGTGTGTGTATGAGGAGTGTATTCATCGGATTGTCAGCCATAAAGCCCGTAAAACTCCAATCCAATCCGTTGACTTTATAACCAATTCGCGTGTGTGTGTGTTTTCGAGTGTGGCTTCGATTTTATCACTTGCTAATTGAGAACAGAAGTGGATATATCCATCAAGTGCGAGGATATAACTTCAAATTATAGATATGGCAGCAGTGCGCATCCTGGCGCTGGCTTTGATGACGGGTAAGTGGGATTAGAAGGGTTCGTTTTTGTATTTATTTCCATTTATTTCCCATTTGGGGGAGAATTTTCTTCAATTGCAAATAAGCGAATCTTATTTCATTTTGCCAGAGTTTCCCCTTTCCCGCTTTCATTTGTTTTGTTTTGATGTTAGAGATTCCTTTTGCAACTAGATCGTGCGTAGAGCAACTTCAAAGGAAACTAAACATTTGTGTTGGCTAATTCCCAGCCTTCCCTCAATGAGACCACCCATTATGTGGACTCTACTAACCCCGAGGCGAGCTATAGCTCTAGCTGTTCCTTAGACTCTGTGAGGGCTATTTTGGCTGAGCCTTTGTCTCTCTTTTGGTTTGAGAATTGAATTTTTTGAAAGGCAAGCGGCAGCGGCGTGCAAAATGACTCAATTAAGAGTCAGCCAGGAGAGCCAGCGAGCTGGCAGAACTAATTTCGAATAGAAGAGGCCAAAAGTCAGCGGGAGAGGAAGCCCCGTTCTGGAAAATTATGAGACCCGACTCCTTCTCCGGTGGCAAGGAGAACGAGGACATGCGCGAGCCCAAGTTCAAAATGAAGTCGTTGGGCAAAGGACCTAAGCAATACTTAACGAGAAGAAAGGCAAATAATGTCAGGAGCAAATGCAGAGAGAGAAATTTTCAGTATTAAAAAAAAAATCGAATTTTGTATAGTAAAAATATTTAAGATACAAGCTAATTAACACTTTTCAAGGGTATATCTGATTTCAAAGCTGAAAACCCTAATTTACTTAATTGTTTTGAGTGATATCCCTCTTTCTCTCAGTGTCCCGACTCACACACACTTGAAATAAAAAGGGACTTGGCAGTTTAAGGATCAAGATAACCACTTGAAGTGAGACAGGCGACGCCGAAAATTTCAGCTAATCAAATATAGTTTACGGCAAGGATTACAAGAGGGATCTGCTGTCCTGGGACGGGGACTATAGACTGGGTATAGGGATCAGGATCGGGTCTCTTATGCAAGCCCAGGTCCTTGGAAAGGCATGTGTGTGTGTGTGTGAGCGATGAAAACTGCTGACTGTTAAGTAGCACAAAGGCAAACAGCCGCAAACAAAAGCCAGCCGGCAGACACAGAAAATGAGGGGGAATCGCATATTTCAGAATCTGTGCAACGCTACAGAGGTCCATTATTTGTACGGCAAATAATGCGGCTGCCAGTGTATATATATGTGTGTGTTTGTGTGTGTGTGAGCGAGTCCTTTTGTGTGGCAGTCATAATTTGTTATTCAAGCATGCAAAATGCTGCATGCAACATGCCAGGCCAAAAGCAGAGAGCAAAAGCATCCATCCCACATCCCACATTAAGGGCAGCTGCTGCTGCTGCTGCTGCTGCTGCTGTGGCAAAACTACAAAACTCCCCCTTAACAGCCTCGTCCTGTCTGGCGTCCTTCGGCAACCTTAAAGACCTCAAGTCGCAAAGTTCACTCGAGAGCTCTCTTGCAAATTTTACGAACGAACAGGCTAGGTATTTGGCTAGAAGGCATAGGAAAATCCAAGAGAAAGTCTCCAACTTGGACAGGCATTTCAAAAGGATAGGAGTTAAAGGACATATTAAAGAAATTTTAAACATTTTAGAGACTAACCTCTATTTTAATAACAAGGAAATGTAGTCATCATTCTTCAAGGTAAACCTCCTTTAAAGATTTTCTATCTTGTAAAATCTCTTCCATAAAAACCCCGAACCCACCATGAATAAAGAATGAATAAACCTCCATTCGAATGATTAGCCCTGCTGTAACCTTTAAATTGAATTCCAACTCCATCAAAGCAGACTCTAGAGTCCATGTCCATCTTTTTTCACCCCCCGAGAGAGATAGAGAGAAAACCCTAGATCAAACATTTGACGGGTAATTGTCAGACACATTTCCACTTTTCATTCACAGCCTGTCTGGCTGTTGACTTGCAGTTTTCCGGCCAGGTTTTCCCAGACAAAATGCCGCACATTCCAGAGTGACAGTTCAGTTTAGTTGGCTGAAGCTGGAGCTTGAACTTGCCTCTAGCACACACACAGAAAATCAAATCAAAACGCCACCCATGGGGCAAGTTCAAGTGGCTGCCACAGTGGGTTGCCTGATTATTACAACAATATTTCGCATTCATTGTGCTTAATCGACAAATGTTGCCGCACAATTTGTGGCACTCGGCACTTGGATCTGTCCATATCTCTCTCTGAATCTCGAGATGCTGATGAGCGCTAGAAGGAGGCTGCCGCAGCAGTTGGTCCACTACCGACCGGGCATTACTTGGCTGCTGACTTGCTGATTTCGGTTATTCGAGCCAAACAAACGAACTAATTATCACACACACGCAGGCGAAAAGGAATAATGCACTGAGAGAAATTGGGAGATTTTAAAGAGTAATAAAAGTAGGTTATATATGCATGAAGATCTAGACTTCTGTGGGTTTGATTATTAATTTCACTTTCAAAAGTATGTCTGCTTGTTAAGTCTTATATCTTGAATTTTATATTAAAAATCACAATTATTATGGTGTCACCTTCATAAAGTAAAATAATATTTATTACTTATACTACAGCTCTTGGTTTTTAAAACAAAAGAAATTAACTTAAATGCACAATACACAAATAATATACAATGAAAATAATTTTTCTAAATTATTTCGTATTCTCATACAAAACAAAAAACTTCAGGAACTTCGATTTTCAACGCACTTATTTACATTCAACTGCTTAAACTAGTTAAGAATTTTAAGCTTTTTCAAAAGAATCTCTCATACACAGGACAGATTTCTAAGAAGCTTCAAAGTGAATCTTTTTTTATATTTTTCAAGAACTTTTAAGAACATAGATTTATTCCTTGCTAACATATATGCTTACAACTGCTTAAACAGGTTGAGAATTTCAAGCCATCAAAGGAAAAATAAAAGAAAACAGATTTCATGGAAAAAGTTTAAATAAAAAACATTTTTTTTTGTAGAATAAGCTTTAAACTTTAAAGAAGAAAGTCTTCTAAAGTTCGAAATCTAATTTCAATCTTAAGAAAAATTAATAAAATTCGGTTATTTATTTCTTTATTAAGTCTAGACTTCGTTTAGTGTACATTTACAGACAGATCAAGATGGGCAGTTGCGACTGCTGGGACTGCCCGCTGCTCCGCGGCCCTGTCGCTGATGTTTGCAGCATCAACACTTTTTTCTGTTTGCTGCTCCGGCTTCGGCTTTGGCTCCGGCTCCGGCTCTGGGTCTGGCTCCTCCTCCCGGCACTGGCACCGGCTCCAGCCTGGTTTCGAGCCCCCTCTCACGCATTTCGTGCCCACATCAGCGCAATCAGCAACGCGACGGCAGACGCAGCGAACTGAAGAGCGGGACGCATATTTCTTTAATCGACGCCCAGTAACTGACTTTGTGCCCGGCACTCCTCTTACCGCTCCGTTTCGTTCGCTCGAACTCGTTTTCCGCACGGCAAATTAAATCGATTCAGCGGGGGAATACAAGAGGGAACAAAGGAGGAGGTCCAGGCCTGGGCAACTGCCTTTTGGCTTGGCTTTGGCTTTGACTCTGACTCGCCCTGCCGTGTATCATAACACGTCGCTGGGGCTATGTGACTCGAATGGGATATGAAGGCAGGGCCGGGGAACTCCCTGCCTCGGAATGACTTTAATGATGTTGTTGTTGCTCCTGCTGGTGGTGCTGGTGGTGGTGTTTCTGGGCTCAGCTTATTGATTCCAGAGGAGGTTCAAGCTGGGTCCTGGGCCCTGGTCCCCACAATCTGAGGTGTTGTCTCAAATTGCTCCAATTAGTGGCCAAATATAATGGTGGCCGTTTTGTAGTTCTTCTTGTTCGTTCTCCGCACACACACATATAATCAAAAATAATTGCTTTTGAATTGCTTTTAGTTTCGGTCTGCGACTGCGACTACGACTGTGGCTGCGGTTCGCCAATAATCCTGTGGAGCCTCCTCATTCACCTCGTCCTCGTTGGGGCGCCACTTGTGGTTTTTGTGTTGAACGCTTTTGATAGGATAAACTCTTTCGAGTTCTGCCAGCTCATTAAGTAATCGTCATTAAAATGCAAATACTGCAAACGCCACACCTGACCATAGAATTGAATTATATATATATATCTCTGCCGTGAATTGCATTTGCGGCTGTTGATTTAATATAATAACCAAAATGCATTCAGCAACAAACAAAAACGAAATGAATTAAAAATGCGCTGCATAAAAAACATATTTTCCCGTTGGAATACAGGGAGATATATATATATATATATATAAAATGTTTTTTTTGTTTGCCACGTTTTTATGGCCGCCTTTTCTCCGGGCTTTTAATTATGTTGGCGCAGAGCAAGAGAGAGAGAGAGAGCTGTGGATACTTTTTTGTTTATTTTATTTTCCATACACATATTGTAATTTTTGTTTGAGAACACGCAACTTCAGGCTGCAGTGAAGGAGTTTATATTTAGCAAACAGTTTGGGGAATACCCTAACTCCACCTCTAAAAGGAGTTAATAATATATTTAAGTCAAGTTTAAGGTGCAAAACCCTTAACATTGCATTCTTTATTTAATATTTTCCCCAAAAGCACAGTTTGTAAGAGAGGTTTTTCATGTTATTCCCTCGATTTATGTAAGGGCATCCTTTAATTCGCATTGCAGCTGACTTTTCCCCCCTTTTAAGTATTTTGTTTTTGCTGTTTTTTTTTCACTTTTTATCCTTTTGCAAAGTGCTTAACAAAATTACATTTGCGTTAAACACTGTAATTTAAGCAGCTTAAGCGAATTTAATTTGTTTTAACCACTTTAATTAAACGAAATGAAGCTTAATGCACTTTTTTTTTAGTTAATTATAGGAATATGACTTTGTGAAGGGTTGTAATTGTGATGAGCTTAGGCGGCAGAATTTCACAATTTTAAGTTTAACTTTAACCTGTAATTGCTGAAATTACTCTTAATACTTTGTACATATTAACTGCATTAATTCCAGCTACTGTTTGGGCCAGTTCATCGCAATTCCGGCGATTACCCCAGAGTCAGTCGGTGGTGGAGAATGAATCCGCTGACTTTGAGTGCGAATCCACGGATCTCTCCAGCGAATTGCACTACGAGTGGTTGCATAATGGTAAGCCATTAGTTTACATATATTCCACGGATTTTCCCATTAAGTATTCATCGTGTTCCAGGTCATCGGATCGCGTACGACAAGCGTGTCTATCAAATCGGCTCCAATTTGCATATCGAGGCAGTGCAGCGGCCGGAGGATGTCGGCGACTATGTCTGCATCGCGACAAGTTTGGCCAGCGGCGCCAGGGAGGCGTCTCCGCCAGCCAAATTGAGCGTGATATGTGAGTAGTTACTTTATATATCCATCCATCTATCTATCTGCCTGCATCCCCCACTGCTATGTTATGTGGTGGCATGTATCCATTGAGATGGCCAGCCATAAATGGTCGCAATGAGCAAATTGACTGATGGTTAAGGGCGGCCGCAAATCTCTGACTTTCTGCTGGGCGAAATTAACAAAGCTAAATTGGATTGCATGCCAGGCGAGTGCACTGTGAGAAAAGATGGTTTTAGATAGGGGAAATATATAGAAAATAATGCTTTCTAAAGAAATATTTTAGATATTTTTAAAGATAATTTATAAAGCAGGACACAGGAAAAACTTTTCTTGAATTTTAAAGTTAATAAAACATGTTCATAAGAGATTAGTTAAAAGAGCCTTTTCGGGATTTTATCTTGTTAATGGATACTCAAAAAAAGAAACTGAGACATATAATACAGAAAACTATATAAGACAAAAATTAATTATTTTTTTAATATTCCTAAAAGTACATAATTAGGATAATGTGCTTTCTTTGTGTTCCTAATTATAATCACCTTTTATAGCTGCCTTTAAGCTGAACATTTTGGGAATATATCAACTATACCTTTCTAGCCTATTGAAACCAATATTAATTGCTAAATTAATTTGATTAAATATAGCAAATATTAAATATTAAAATAATTTACTGATTAAAGTATAAAACTTCTTAAAAATTTTTAAAAATATTTACTGATTGAAGTAAAAAACTCCTTAAATGTTTCAAAATCTCCACCATCTCCATCGTTTTCTCTTTGTGTAATAACTACTACATGGGGCAAATTCATTTGATTAATGCTGCATTTAATGGCATTCCTTCCTACCCCCTGCCCCCTGTCCCCTCCAACCACTCCCCCCTCCTGAGGTCTTTGTGGATCTGGGCAAACCACAAGACAACAGAAAAGGTAAAGAGGCATAAAAACGCAACCGAAGCGGACGAAACGCAGCACAACAAACCGATGAAAGATAAAAACCGAAAGTTTTGATGTACATACGTCAGGTTCTTCTGCCCCTCCACCTCCTCCTTGGCCCTACCCCCTACCCATAAACCCCCCCTGCACTACGCCCCTGGCCGAAGGGCCACAGGAAGTGCAGTGCAATGCACAGGGCGCACAGTCTCAGGCAACGAAGCGTAGAGAAGAAGAGCCAATCACTGAAGAAAATTAAGGAAATATATAGTTTTTAATTAGAATATTTAGATTTTCTTTTTTTATTACTTATTTGTTAAAAAAAAATGTCGAAAGAACTTAAAATTATGGATTATAGGACAAGTCCCTTGAAAATGTAGCTAGAAACATGTTGAGCAACATGCATTGGTGTCTATCAACACGCTAATGTTGCACAGTCTTACTAGCAACATTTGCAAATGGAAGGACTGAAGGAGACGACTAAATCGACTTGCCTGGTGATGTTGATAAAGAAAAAGCTGACAAAAGTTATAACTGCAACAAATTATTAAAAAATTACATTTTCATTACAACTTCTTCTTGAAAAATCCCTAAAATAAATATTAAATAAATCTTTACACAACATTTTTCTTCAGTGCCTCTGTTGATTCCCTTCAAGTAGCAAGTGCAGTTGCAGTTCTTGGCCTCGTGTTGAGGCAGCGGCGTCACGTGATTGATGTTCATTTAGTTGCATTCGCCTTTAGGCAGAAAAATGCATAAATTTAACAAAACAGCTCCCCGATCTGGCCTCCGCTGCAGCCTCACCCCCCGTTCGTGTAAACAAAACGCGGGTTTTTATGCACAATCTGGAGTGCATGTGTTTGGGCGAGAGATAGTATCTGTATCTGGTCCCGGGATCCGGGATCCGCATCTGTAGCTGGGCTGTCAGCACGGCCACGGCACCGGGGCTGTGATCAAAGCCACCCAACACACAGCGAAGACCTCTTCCTTGGGCCCCGCTATTTATACACCACCAGCCTCATCTCAAGTGCTTTTAGCTAATTAATTAACTAATTAATTTGTAGTTTCGGGAGTTGATTTTAATTGCTGCTTTTCCCAAAAGGCAGCTGCTATGTGAAACATAGTGTGGGGCTGTGTCTTGGCGCCAGCTGAAGCTAAGTGGGTTATGTGATTACAGCCCCAATCCCCTGCTGGCCAGTACTCCCTCCCATCAATCTCATAATTTTTAAGCAGCGGCAGACGAAAACTATTAAAATATGCAAGGAGCTGGAGGAGATGGTGTCATTGCTCCTTCGTTGAAGTTTTTGTTCTTTCAACGATTTTATTCCTGCTGCTGCATTGTCTTAGCCGGGCTTTTCTTGTCTCCATTTTCCTCGGGAATAAGTGTTCAATTAAGCGGGAAGAAAAGTGACATTTTCACTTGCTACATTTAACAAATTTGAGATGGCAGAATAAATTGAGGAAAAGCTGTGGGAAAAGGGGGGAAGCTAGTGGAAAATTTGTCTTCATTTAAAGGGAATTTAAGTGTAATAAATTGATCAAAAAATAAGAACTTTATGGGACATTTGGGAAACTATTAGGTAGTTCAGTCGATATAATTATTAATTATATTTCTTAAATTGGCACAACATTCAACAAAATATTTTTAAATACTTAGTCAGGTCTGAGAACAATTTAAAATGTGTCTAAAAGAAGGCAATATTTAGAAGAAGTAGAAAATACATTTAGGCATTTTTTAAAAATATTTCTCATAGCTAGATTGAATTTCTTGGCATTCCTGCTTGTAAAGTAAAGATTAAATAAATATTAATTATTAAAAGTACTTATATTTTGACAAAAGTATTTAAATTTTACTCCCCTTTACCGAAATTTAATGACGACAGTTAATTCCAAATTAAACTAAATAAAAACAAGCAAATACCAACAAACCTCCCTGAATATAGTAAAAAAAAAACATAGATATATATAAATAAGCAGCTGTATCGCATTATCCCTGAATTAAAGACAAATAATCCCGGGAAATGTAAGCAATCTCTGTGACAAAGTTCAGCCATCCTTCCCATTCGCTGGGATCATAAAAACTGGGAAGGACAACGCGCTGACAGTGTGCCGGGAAACTAACCGATGACTACAAAGAATTAAGCAGACAGTGGAGGAATTAAACAGACGGCAATAAAACCAGGACTCAGGACTCAACTCGGGGCCAAAAAAAAAAGGAGCATAGAAATAAAGAAAGGAAGCGCAGTCAGACCAGAGCCAGACGATGGCTGAGGAGTCCCGGCTGAAGGACGACCATGAGCAGTCGCGGGGGACATTCCAAACATTTGCTCACCCAAAAAGGGGTTGTTGGACTCTCGGCACATCAGCTGAGCGGCAGCCGAGAGAGAGAGAAATGTGCTTTCAGAGGGGGGGGCAGGGGAAAGGGAAATGAAATGCAACATTAACACGAAACATAAACATAAAATGAGAAATGGCAGCAGCAGCAACAATGGCAACCGAGCCGGCAAAGTCATAAAAACCAAACAAAATGCAAAGACACAACAGCAGCAGCAGCACCCAGCACATTGGGGGTTCTCCGTCGAAGGGGTTTCGAGGACGAAAACCACCCCCAAATCGGCACAGCACCCCCATATATATATATATGTATGTACATATATCCTAGCTCTGTTGGCTGTATCTGTGCTCTAGACACAAGTTCAAGTTGACTGCAGTTGGCAAGTTGGGTTTTTATTTTACGGATTCGCCCGGATTCCTTCGGGGGTGTGTGGAACGGCAACGGCAAAGGGGACGGCGGCAACGGGGGGGAACCGGATAATTTTCATTTTGTGAATGCCGGAAAAACGCATAAAATTTTACGAGCCGAGCTCGGAGAACATTAAAGGGGACGGCGATGACGATGACTACGACGACAGGCAGACAGACAGACGCAGAGACTGAAAAACAGAAAAACAGACACGAGCTTGGCAAGCAGAAACCATAGCTAACTTTTTGGCGCGCTAGCCTGTGTAACCTCGCTTTGTCTCTTTCTAAGCACTGCGAAAAAAATTAAGGGAAATTAAACAAATTAAAATTAAATTAAAGGAAAGATTTTAAATTGGTTTTAAAGTATTATAAAGTTATTAAGAGAGGTTGAACGGGTTTCTAAACAGAAAGCTTAAAAGATTATAAAGAAAATGTAATTTTAACATTAAAAACTTGAACATAAACCAAATATAAATCAATTCGTGTTTGAAAACAGTAAATATGCTTTTAAATATATGAAGTGCAATTTTGAAGGTATAAAAAATTATATATAAGTTTGTTTTATAACGATTTAAAATTTTGTAGCCTAATTTTAGACACCTTTTTAAACGGTTTTAAAATCTCAAAGACTTTTAGAAAACCCCAAGATATATATATATATATATATATATTTATAATCTGCTAAATTTAAAGCCTTAACTCCATGTATTTTAATTTTCATATGTATATAAAGTTAACTCAAAGACTCTTAATTTAAGACTTACTTCAAAAAACAGTCTCACTATCTGCACCCCCATAAAGGATCATATTTCTCCACGTGCATCCCTTTCTGTCTCTCTTCTCTTTCCCTCCTGCAGGACTTTCTTTATTTTCCTTTTTGGCATTTATTTTACTTTTGGCTTTTCTCTGTTGTTACACGAGTTGATCATTAGCAACTTTTTGGGGAAGGCATTAGAGGGAAATAGCAGCAGCAGCAGCAGCAACAGGAGCGTAGCTCACCCAAAAAAGGGGGACTTGTGCCCTTGCATCCGACCAAAGGTCGCCCAGGACCCAGGACCCACCACTGTCAATAGCAATCGAGGAAAATCAGCAAAAGGACAGACCAGACCGTGTGCGATAATCGAATGTTTAACGTTTTAATTTGAAAAGCGTTTTTGGGGGGACAGTATTTTGCGATGAGACAGCGCTAACGGACCAACGACCAACGGACCAACTTTAATTAAAGATCCAACGATAACGCACTGGAGAGCTCTGCCAAGAGAGCTCCTAGAGCTTACACATTCCTGGTCTGTGTCTGGTCATAAATTTTCCATAAATGACCAAAGCAAATGGTAGTCGGGGAAACCCGAAATCAGCTGATGAAAACTCAACTCATCGATGGGCAAAATAGTTCTCGTTTGCTGAGTGATTATCTTGAAACAATTTTGATTCGCAAATTCCGCAGAGGAACTGCAACTGCTGCAACAGCGCCAATTTGTGAAATGGGTCAATAACTTGTAAGCCGCTTTGTGCAACCAATTCAAGTGAAATGGAGTGGAGTGGCAGCCGAGCTGGAGTGGAGTGGGGGAGGGCTGCGTAAGTCCATTAACGTTCACAATTACTGACGGCCACTTCAGAGAGCTGCAGCAGCAGCAAGCAGCAGCAGCCACTTGTAGGGACTCGCTCGTTGCCCATTGGGAAAGTGGAAAATTGGAAGAGTGGAAAAGTGGAAAAGTGGCTTTATGACAGCGCTGAAAACATAGCCACTCGACACCGGCCGGTCAAATAATCTATTTTCGATTATCAATTAATTATATTTTCATAAAAAGTCAAACGATAAAACACAAACTGCAGCACTGCAGCGATATCTTATCGGGGGAAGCGAGAACTCACAGTTGACGAAATAAGACGCAGTCGGCACACTTATTTCTCCCTTTGGAGCAGGAGAAGGGGTCTCAGTCCGACTGTCAATTCCGATATCTATAATTCCCGCCAGCCTTTCGACATTTACTTCCACGTTTGTTTACTCAAGGCGTCTCTCTATTTCTTGTTTCTTTTTCTTCTTTTTTTATGGGTTCCAAACTCACACTCCTCCCGGCATTCCAGCAATTGTTTACAGCGATTGTGGTTTATGCTATAGCCCTATATGCCAGCCAGCGAAAAGTTTTTAACAAATTTATTTTGTTTTGGAGCCGTTCGCTGAGTTTTATTTTCGACGTTTTTCACGCCGCGGCACGTTGAACGTGTGAATGATGACTCCGCGTTCGCTCCTCCTTTTCAGAAAAACTCCCACACAACCATGGTATGGTGTGGCATATAGTGTAGGGTGTAGTGTATGGCTGGAGGTGTCAAAAGATCTGCGCTGCCTCTGACGCTGCATACATCAGCCTAATGAGAGGCTCGTTAATTAGCGAGTCGCGGCATTCAGCTCGTAATTTGAGTTACAGTTAGGCCAGGTTTTCCTACCTGGCAAGGTGGCAAAAAAAATGAGGAAAACGGGTTGTTCCAGGGGGTTTTTAGTTCCGAAGATTGTGTACTTGCAGAGAGGAAAAGATAAAGATTTACGAGCATCATTCGGTGGCAAGAAGAACACACAGAGAAAGAGAGGGATCTTTGCTAACAAACGTATGAGCTTTCCAGGTAAAGATACTAACTGAGATAGATTTCTGAGATAGATAGTAACTTCTACAGCGGAAGTTGTTACAGGGTTAAGACTTGGTGCTTGAAGTTCAAAAAGAGAAGATGAAGATACATAACTCATAAGATTTATCTTCAAGAAAACATAATAATAATAAGTAAATTAATTACAAGAACATCTTAAAAATATTTCATTTCCACTTATAAATACTTATAGAAACTAAGACCGGCTTTGACTATTAAATAAAAGTGTTTCAAACCCTTCTACTAAGGTACTTAATATCTTTAAATTTGTAGAATTTAAATTAAAGTTTATTTTTTGGTACTTCGAATCGTATTCCTAAGATAATTGGCATCTATAAATAGTAATAAGTTCCTCGCCTTACCCAGTGATGGATATTTGGTAATAAAATACCTCTTTTTACTATAGCTACCTTTAAATTTCCTCTAAAAGAGTTAAAACTTCTTAAAAACCAAACTAAACCCTACCGAAAAGTATCTCAAAAATACCTTCTTCACTGTTTACCCAAAGCAGGAACCCAATTTTACGATCAATGTTATTCACAGGCATTTCCACACCTCTCCTTCTGGCTTGGTTACTCCAGGTACACTTACGGATTCACCCCAGGCCCAGAGCCAAATCTCTCAGATGTTTGGCCATCCATTAGATACTCTCATTCGCAGGCTGTCTAAGTGCCAATTAGTTCACTCTACTGTCATTTTGGTCGTAACATATACCCAAAGTTTGTGCCACAGGCCAACCTCAGAGAACGTCCAAGTCAGAGACGGAGTAGGAGACGTGGCTGGAGATGGACGTGCCCCAAGCAAATACAAACATGCGACTGAGAACACAAATACGCTTCAAACTTTTGACACTTCCTCGACGGCAAACGACGACGAAGACGACGATGACTCCGACTCCGACGAAGACGAAGGCACAGTCCCTGTTTATTGAGTTGTTGCTGTCGCTGTCGCTGTCGCTCTGTGCCACCAAATAAGTGTCTACAAATATTTAGAGGCATTTTTTTTTGTTGTGTTCACTGACGACTGACTGAGGCAGAAGTAAACAGAGTCGGCTACGGCGGAGCGTTGCCCAAACAAGATTTATGTGCATATGTAAATTTCTCTAACGCGGCCAGCAAACCGCAGAGACCAGACCTGGCAAACATTCAGATAGGAAAAATATCCATAAAACATACATCAGCATCTCTGACGGTCTCCTCCTTCGAGTCGCAGATAAAAAATGTTTTATGAAAATTATAATGCCATCAAAAGGCAGGGGAGAAATATATATATGTATGATTCTCTGTACCCCACGAAAAACAATTTAAATAATTTATAGGCAAGTTCAAATTAGAACTTTAAGGCTGAGACATAGACCGGCGATTGACAATTATCACTCCTAGATACAAAAGTATCTCATAGTAGCGGAGATGCACAATGGCAGCTAGAAGATATGAAAAGGAAATCCCAGGGCAGAAAAATCATTGCACTGGAAGAAGATGTTAATGAAAAGCTGGGAAAATATAGGGGACATATTTAAGGAGACTTTAAAGAACAGAATTTATACAAGGAAAAATGGAAAAAGCATTGAAAAATATGATTTTCTTCAGCTTTATGTTATAAAAAATATAGATTGTTAATCTATATTAAAATCCCTGCTTCCCTCTCAAATCTTACATTTAAATTTGTATCATTTTTTCCCCCTGTGCATCAATTGTGTATGCTAGCGTGTCTGCATCATGACCGGCCACGCCCCTTGCGCCTCCTGGCTGCCACTAAAACATAAATTAAACCCTATGCCAAAGCATAAAGCACATAGAGAACGTATAGCACATAGCATAGAGAGCAGCACACATTCTTCTTTGGCATTGCAGTCGCTTTTTTTTTTGTATTTTTTCTTCTTACCTGCTTGCCGTGCGCTTTTCTTTTCCGCCACAAAACTCTTTTCTCATGCAGCAATTGTTGGCAAGTACCGTTCCATTCCGTTCCGTCTGGCCAGGAGGAGGAAAGCCTCATAGGAGGAGCATTTACATATGGAAGAAGGAAGAGGAAGGGGAAACAGATGCATATGGGAAAGGGTCTGGGTCTGGGTCTTGCCTCACTGACTGACAGTTCAATTTATGCTTCCTCGGCACCTTAAATGGGGCTGCCAGGCTTCGGCGATAAAGACAAAGATTGCAGCGTCGTGTTCGGCGCTGAACTGACGATAAAATGCACTTAATGCCCCGCGAAATACTTTGCTCAAAGAAAATAAGAAAAATAAGAAATAACTAAAGGAGAAAATCCAACGAACGAACGAGTGAAGCGATTTCGCGGAGCTAAGAAAACGCATTAAGGCTAAATGTATCTTCCGGATATATTATGCATAATTATGGAATTCCAGCCTATATGGTTTCACCCAGGCAGATCGATAACTTCTTTAGATGGCTTTGAGTGGTCTTGAGTTCTAAAAATTGTATGTGCAACTTCTGGAGCAACCCTCGCTGCCTGAACGAGCAGTAATTCAATTAGTTTATAGTCCCCACACTCGGCTCATGGCTTCGATCGAGAAAGACTGCCTTGCAATATAAAACAGTGAAAAAAATATCCTATAGATACCCAGCTACTCAAGCTAAACCTCACGGAATGCAGCACTTAATATCTATATTATCTCATCGTGTTAACAATATATTTAAATCCAAACTTTATTTTTCAAAATTTGTAAGACTTCACCAAAATATTTTCTCTCCCTATTTTTTACAAGTGCTTTTTTATTAACTTTATCCTCTGCTTTATCCCCCTTTCAGATCTTGACTCGGCCAATGTGCAGCTGCTGGGCAACAATCGCAACGAGCTGCTGCTCAAGTGCCACGTGGAGGGCGCCTCCGGGGACCAGGAGCCGCTCCAGATCGAATGGTATCGCAACAGTGAAAAGCTCAGCAGCTGGATGAATGTCCAGCTGGACCAGCACCGCCTCGTAGTACGCCAGCCCACGGCCTCCGATGATGGTCTCTATCGTTGCACTGCCTCCAATGCAGCTGGGAGAGTGATGAGCAAGCAGGGCTATGTCTACCAATCCAATGTGAAATGCCTGCCCAGGCTCCCTAGAAGAAAGAACCAAAAGCTACTGGAATCCTGGAACAAACAGACTTTCCTGTGCCGTGGTAAGCGTGGAGGTTCTGGAGGCATAGAATCATTACCTGCTGCTCCTGAGGATCTAAGGATTGTCCAGGGACCCACTGCCCAGGTGATCATCAAGGAAGGCGATCCAGCTGCCTTGACTTGTCTCTATGAACTACCTGCCGAGCTGCAGAATCAAAGGATACAACTACGCTGGCGCAAGGATGGCAAAGTCCTACGACAGGTGGAGCTCGGTGGCTCAGTGCCCATACCAGGACACTCCTCTGACTCTGGCAAGGATGCCCTGCTCAGGGAAGATGCTCGTCTCGTGCTTCATAAGCAGAATGGCACCCTGAGCTTTGCCAGCATTATAGCCAGCGATGCCGGACAGTATCAGTGCCAGTTGCAATTGGAGGGACATGCTCCTATCAACTCTGCACCTGGCATCCTGGAGGTCATTGAACAGCTCAAGTTTGTGCCTCAACCCACCTCCAAGAATCTGGAACTGGATGCAGTCGTGGCCAAGGTGCATTGCAAGGCTCAAGGAACACCGCCGCCGCAGGTGCAATGGCTAAGGGTGAGTGTTTGCTAGAAGAGAGATTTAGGGGATGGAAATGGGAAATTATTTTTGGGTATTTTTAAGAATTTCCTTAGCTTTTCTATTTCCAATTCAAACTAGGTTTATACAGCTTTTAAAAATCTCTTAAATCAATCATTCTAAAGATATATCCTCAGTTGTATCTACATTTACTCATACCACAAACTCAATTGATTCTCAGTTTATTCAAACCTCATCGTCGTGAAGGTGCTGCCTGGTACTTAATTTCGACAGCTCTCGAATGCTGCAATGTTTGTGAATTTTCCGGTCTCCCCACATTTTCCCAGGGGGGTTGGGGGGGGGGGGGCAACATGATGGCCACATGTCACATGACAAATTGAAAAACGCGAAACGCGCCGCTGGGCAAACTTTTCCTTGCACAAAACAAACCGTTTCATATGCAAAACTCTATTGAGTCTAAGCACCCTTCTCTTGACCCATTCCATTGACCAGTTTGGCAGTTCTCTGTTCCCAGTTGTCCATTGAGCGTTCTGTGATGCCAGATGTTGGCCATGGCCAACCAATTTCGGCAACTGTTTGTCTATTTGGACCGGGTTTTTGGGCCTAAAAAAGATGGGGGCCCGAAAGCCTTTCAAAAGAAGTTTTTCATTTTGCCGAAAAACAAACCCGGCTCAAACCTGTTCAAAGTGTGTGCGTAGTTGTGTTACCCTTCTTTTTTTTGCACGTTGTTTTGCTGAATTTTTGATGAAAACGCAGGGGAACACGTTGGCAAATTGGTTGGCAATGGTCACATGTCTATCTCTATTTCTGATTTACACTGGAAGAAAGTCAAAGGGGTTCTTAAAAGTATTATAAAGCTTGGTTAGTAGATTTAAGTCCATGAAACAGTTTTAAGAATTTATTTCGACTGATTAAGACGCCTAAAAGAAGGTCTTAAGCTATTCTCTTTTTATTGCATACTTTTGGAAACTTTTAAAAGAGATTTAATATCTTAGGATATATTTGAAGATGTCTTGGATACAAAAATGTAACTTATCACAGAAAATTTGAGATCTATAATTATTTAACTTATCATTGCATACTTTTAGAACCTTGTTAAAATCTTGAAAAATATATAGGTATTTTTTATCTTCATTAAATATTTCCTAACAGTAATTTCAAAATTTCAATTAGTTTATGTTATCATTGCCTACTTTTATACAGTTTTTACAACCTTGAAAACATATTATATTTGTGTTGTATCATAACCAAATATTTCTAAACTTATCATTGCATACTTTTATACACTTTAAAAAACATTTCGTGACCTTTAATAATTCATACACAACTTATAAGTATTTCTTAACAAGAAACGTATTTAAATAAAGTAAAAAGTAACATTTATTTATTTTATAATCAAAAATATAACCAAAATTCCTTCCAATTTCTCCACCTGCAGGATGGCGTAAATACCCCGCTGCCCGATCAAGTGGAAGTGGATGCCAATGGAACGCTTATCTTCAGGAACGTCAACTCGGAGCACAAGGGCAACTACACCTGTTTGGCCAGCAACTCGCAAGGTCAGATCAATGCCACTGTGGCCATAAATGTAGTGGTAACCCCCAAGTTCAGTGTGCCGCCCGTGGGTCCCATAGAGACCGCTGAGCTGGGCACCGTGGTGATGCACTGCCAGGCAATTGGTGATCCCAAACCCACCATTCAGTGGGACAAGGATCTCAAGTATCTGAGTGAAAACAACACGGATCGGGAGAGATTTAGGTTCCTGGAGAATGGCACCCTGGAGATACGCAATGTCCAGCTGGAGGATGAGGGCAGCTATGGCTGCACCATTGGCAACAGTGCGGGACTCAAGCGGGAGGATGTCCAGTTGATAGTAAAGACTGGCGGCGATGGTTTCGTGCCCGAGGAAAGCAGCGGGGATGGCTTTCTGGTCACTCGAGCCGTTCTAATTACCATGACGGTGGCTTTGGCCTACATTGTCCTCGTGGTGGGTCTTATGCTGTGGTGTCGCTACCGTCGTCAGGCCCGAAAAGCGCGCCTGAACGAGCTGAGCACCAAGGAGGCTGGCGGAGATCAGCCGGAGCCCGCTGCTAATGGCAAGGGATCCGAGCAGGAGCCATGCCTCTCCAAGCAGCGCAACGGCCACAGCAAGTCGCGGTCCAAGTCCAGTGGGGATGCCCAGAAATCCGATGACACCGCCTGCAGCCAGCAGTCGCGAGCCTCCAAGAAATCCTCCCACATCTACGAGCAACTGGCTCTGCCCCGCTCCGGCCTCAGCGAACTCATCCAAATCGGACGCGGTGAGTTCGGGGATGTGTTTGTGGGCAAGCTGAAGGCCACCCTAGTGGCTGGCTCCGCTTCACCCTCTGACAAGGATGCGGACACGGAGAAGCAGCACAGCAACAGCGAGAATGGTAGCGGTGGCAGTGGCAGTGGAAGTACCACCCTCAGCACCTTGAACGAGAAGCGACGTTCGAAGACCTCCATGGATGACATTGAGGAGATCAAGGAGGAGGAGCAGGAGCAGCAACAGCAGCAGCAGGATCAGGCCGGCCTTGACCAGTTGGTCTTGGTAAAGGCACTCAACAAGGTGAAGGACGAGCAGGCCTGCCAGGAGTTCCGGCGACAGCTGGACCTGCTGCGAGGAATCTCGCACAAGGGAGTGGTGCGTCTCTTTGGCCTTTGTCGCGAGAAAGATCCCCACTATATGGTTTTGGAGTACACCGATTGGGGTGATCTCAAGCAGTTCCTGCTGGCCACTGCCGGTAAGGTTAATACAGCCACCGCAGGATCCTCGTCGCCGCCGCCTCTAACCACCAGCCAGGTGCTGGCCGTGGCCTATCAGATTGCCCGCGGCATGGATGCTATATACCGGGCAAGGTTTACACACAGGTGGGTGTCGAATTCCTTTCATCTTTCGATTAGTTTATATACCTTTCCTAATCCTTAAATATATTTTATTTCTTAGGGATTTGGCCACTCGTAACTGTGTCATCTCCAGCGAATTTATTGTCAAGGTCTCCTATCCAGCTCTCTGCAAGGACAAGTACAGCCGCGAGTATCACAAGCATCGCAACACGCTGCTCCCGATCCGCTGGCTGGCGCCGGAATGCATCCAGGAGGATGAGTATACCACCAAGAGCGATATCTTTGCCTATGGCGTTGTGGTGTGGGAGCTCTTCAATCAGGCCACCAAGCTGCCCCACGAGGAGCTCACCAATGAGCAGGTGGTGCAGCGTTCACAGGCTGGAACCTTGGAGTGGACAGTGGCCGAGGCCACGCCCGATAGTCTAAGGGAGATACTGGTAAGTAAAGGAACTTAAGAAATTATATTTTAGAGTAAAGGAACCAGAAGATATATTTATAACCCCAAAAGTATGCTATGCTTTTAACGCACTAACCAAGTTAACATTGAATTTATTAATTAAATATTTCCATTTGAATGATGACTTAAATACCTGCTGACAAAGAGACTAATTTCCCACCATCAATCCCATCTCCTTTTTAGCTCTCCTGCTGGGTGTCGAACCCGAAGGAAAGACCATCCTTCAGCCAACTCGGGGCTGCCCTGAGCAAGGCCATGCAGAATGCCGAGAAGTGAGGCCCAGGACTGAGAGAGCGAATGCCAAAAAGTAAATCGTAGTATTGTCTTTAAAATCTGCCCGTGGATTATTTTTGATGAACCCTAGTCTTAAGTTTCGATGGATGTCCAAGTCTGGGCGCCTGTTCAACATGCGTACTTAAAGGAACATGGATCGATATACTTATAGCATATATATCTTGATGGCTACATTTTAACAGTAACTGTACAAAAAAATACACACGATATATATAGGAATATCTGCGAAGAAAAGTATTTGCGTGGTGCTGCTATATATACTATATATATGCAGCTAAAATGTATATAAAAACTGCCACAATATTGCATTTAAAAAACCAGTTGAAGCATTTCTAGGATTACAAAACACTTTTAACCCTCATCAGCAGCATTTTATAAGCTAATTAATGAATTAATTAAGCTATTTTAGTGAGTATAAAAACACACATCACAACGAGCGAGGAAGAACTAAGCCAAATTTTAAGTTACACAAAAACACACAAACACACACATTTTATTATATGCCTAGTTATATATTTATATCCAAATAGAACCTATATACATATAGAATATATGTGCATAAGCCGAAAACAAATTCATGACTAGCCATTTAAGCTTCGATGCATGTTTACAAAACATTTAAATAAACACGAATAAATAAATTTAACCAGAAAAATGCAAAGTCAAAGCTTTATTTTTCGAGGGGACTGAGACTGAGGTTTTCCCTGGGTTACTAGTCGTATTTTTTACACAGGCTTTTCATTTGGCATGCCAAATTTGTTGAGGGTCCTTTGGGGCCATTCGCTAAGCAGCAGCGGCGGACTTGGCTCATTCACACTTCACTTGATTTGAAAAATGAGCGCCTATTGAATGGCGGACTGCCTTCTTACCCTCCTGTACATCTTTTGGCCCAAAACGATTGACAAACAAACATGGCAATAAACCGTAAAGTTGCCTTGGCTTATTGGGGCTTAAAGTTGCCCCTATACTCCTCCCTCGTACCCAGCGCCTACGTAGCCAAAAAGTTTCCTCATGCGAAAAGTTTTTCGGCCAGGATCCAGGATCCAGGATCCAGGATCCAGAGCCAGAGCTATGTATATTTGCATTTGAATCAGCGGCAGCGGCAGGCAAAAACAACACCGCTCTTACACAATGAGTTGCCATTTTCCTAGGCTAGTGGATGGCCTGCATAGCTTTTCCTGGCACGTACAAATATATATCTGCCTGTCATGAATATCAAATGCCTCCCGAAAAAAGGTTGATTGAACAGTTGGTAGCCGGAAGTGCGGCAGTAGGAAAAATAAAAGGAAGTTGTATACATACATCTAAGGGGTAAGGCGGAAGGCAAGGATTGGAATTTGTGGAATGTTGAATTCCCTTTTGAATAAGGTATGTGGGATTTGAAGAGATTAAACATTTTTAGCAGGTATTAAAATATATCGATGGGGTGTCAATATTATCGATATTACGGGAATATTTTATCGGTAACAATCGATAGAAGATTTTGGATATCTATTTATCACAAATATTGTTTTTTTATAACTCTCGTAACAATGATATATTCTTAAATTATATTGATTTTACACAAATAAGTCCTTCATAATAATCGATTAGATATTAATCAATATATCGGTACACACCGCACAGTTATCGTTAACAATAAATAAACTCCGTAATAATCGGTGCTATACAAATATCGATAACAGACAGCATTATTATCCCTAAAACTATAAATTTTTACTTCGTATATTTAAAAACGCATGTTATTTACAAAAAATCGATAGTTTATCAATATTGTTTATCGATAATAATATCAAATGCAACAACAAATTATTTAAAACAATGATATTTTAAAAACTTAATAAATGTTTAGCCCGTAATTATTTTCATATTAGATTTCATTATTTTTAAAATTAATATGTGAAGGAATAAATCACAATTTCTAAATCCTTTAAACATATATCGATAGTTCAGTCGAAAGGACCCCGTCAAATGCACTCCACACACTCTCTTTAAAATTGCTTCCTTTGACAACTGATAAAAACATTAAGCCCGACACACAAAACCCACATATGTTGCTACTCCCTTCTGCAGTGATGTAACTCAACTCGGATGCTCGCCTGCATTTGCAATTGGTAAATCTGCCTAGAATAAAATATATAGACGGCAAACACACGGCGTATGCGCAATGTTTGCAATGCCAATGTAATGGAACGACAGCTGTGCAGCGGCAAACAAATGGCAACAAAGGCCTAAGCTACGGCTTCCAGAACACAGAGAGAGAGAAAAACATAAAAATGCCATTTCATATGGCTTTCAATTTATTAATATTTTATACGGGCAGCCCGGCAGAAAGGGAATAAACAGAGTAATAGCGAGTAAGCGAGTATGAGAGAGAGAGAAAATGGGAAAAAGTCGGGGCAAAATTGCAAAAATGGCTTTGGCAATTCAGGCGTAAAATGTGCATTACTCATACGCCGCATAGGCTGTGGAATGATGACCTACACCACACCATATCCATATCCATACATATATTGTGTTGTGTGTGGCTTTGTACCTGGGCAACATAACAACAACAAGCACGCATAAATTGCACATAACATTACGCATACGCACCGATGGCCAGGCTCTGACACAAATAAATTACGCATTAAATTTTCGGCAACTGCTTTTCAGTTCCCTTTTTTTTGCGGGTCCTCCGGCAATGCCATCAAGTGACTCGACAGCCAGCAGATTGATGGTGCATCCGTTGCGAAGTTGCCTCATTATGAAGTCGCCCAAAAAAAAACATATTCTCGCATTCATCACAAAAGGCAAAAGTTTTCGCGACCTGCTTCCTGGCATCCTGGCCCATAATTGAGGCACATCGCAGACTCGTTTATAACGCAGGACGAAGGGTTCTCTCTCTCTCTCTCTACGGCAATCGTATGGCTGCTGCGTGCAAATGCAGAATTTTATGGGTTCCGGGCTTTGCGTTTTATGGCATTTTCATTTGCAAAAATTTCTGCACAATTAGTGAGAGCGAAAAACTTTGAATTGTGTTTTTGGGGCATGTCGAATGTGAGACAACTGTAAAAGGAGGAAGCCAGCAATTACAACAGCCACAAACTTGATTAATTCAAGCAAAACGAGGAGTTGTAGTAACTTTAATTGACCTTAAATGGTAAAATATTAGGTAGTTTTATAATTCTGCTTATAAAAATAGCTTAAAAAATAATATTTAGATTCCTAAATTAAAGCCAAAACTTGTTTGTAAGCAAACAAATCCCCAAAGTTACAAATAATTCCCTGCCTTAGATCATATTTTCTGCTTATTTTCCCTAAGTTTGACCCCTCTTGATGCTTAGGAAAAGGTCAATCGGATGTGACAAAACTAATTAGGGATAAACGAGGGTAAGCCATCCTGCCTCTCTTATCCAAGGGCGAGTGATTTCCTCGTGTCAATCCCGGGAACCCCCTTAAAGTTGGCCCAACACTTTGCGTTATTTTGACAAACAGCAGCAGCAACAGCAGCAGCAGCAACGACGAGACAAAGGCGACATTGAAACGCACACACACACCCGCACACCACCTGGAAAAGGGGTGTCTGAAAGGGGTGGAACATGCATTAAACAAACAGCTGAGCCTTTTGTGTTGACTCATTAACGCACAAGCCACGGCCAGAGGGGGGAGTCTCCCAGAGAGAGAGAGAGAGAGAGAGAGAGAAAGAGAAAGCCAGGGAAACGACAGAAATGAAACATCAGGACGAAGCCACCCGCATCCCTCCCGATCCTGCGCTTCAAGTGAAATAAATACCCCGAAGTCATAAAAAGCAAGGAGCAACAAAAACAATGTAAAGGACGACTAGAGATGGCAAAGATGAGAGATTTCTTGACTCTGATAATTTATTATTATTTAAATTTTAATATTTTAATATAATAATAATAAATTATCCTATTCATAGATAGGAAAGATGTTGAATTTGTAAATCATTTTGAAGAGGATATTGTAAAACATACATTTAAAATTATAAAAAGTCAGGTATTAATTTTAAAACAAAATCAAGGTCTGTTTTTTAGTCATTTTAGCATAAAAATTTATTTCTAAATCGACAAGCATGGCTTCTTGACAATTAATGTGTTTAATAATCGATTTTAAATCGATAAATATCGTAGTTAAACCATTTTTGTTTCACGACTGATCACAAAAAATATTTTAAAGAGAAAATCTTTACAATTGTTGGTTGGTTGTAATATACTTTTATGTCCCAATTTAATTGATTCTAAAATCCACATTCACTTCTTAGAAAATAAAGGTTTAATCAATGCTAAAACACCTAAAAAAATATAAAATAACTTGCTTAGAATCTAAACTTTAGATTAATAATTTTAATGTCTAAAGACTTTCTCAATAAATATTTATTTAAAAAAGAAATAACAAGTCCCCGCGATAAACTTTCATCTCTAGACCACCAAGTGCCTCCCCATGGGTGCTTGCTGCTGGCCACGTCTGGCGGGCGACACGACACTCGACTTGCCTTGAATGCCATGGGACACTGGGAGCAGCAGCAGCAGCAGCCAGAAGGAGGGAGCAGCAGGAGAGTCAGGGAGCTGGCTTGTTGTGGAGTAACAATTTTCATTTTCAACGCCCAGTGTTGGGCGCAAAAAACGCATAAAATTTTACGAGTTCAGGCTAAGCAAGAGGGTAACCGACGGAATCCCGGGATCCGGGAATCAGTGAACAGCGTGTAGAAGGGCGAACCTGTGTCCTGGCTGGCTGACTGGCTGGGTTACGACTCCCTCGGCAAAAGTTTAGCTTTCGTGTTGGCCATAAAATGCCTGACAGGGCTTAGGAATGCAGTTGATTTGAACTGGAATGGAATGGAGTTTCGGCGGAGAGTCTTACGCCTCAATGGAGATGGCGGCAGCATTGGTTCATTGGCAGTCCATTGGGGGACTTTGCGGCTGATGCTCTTCGGGTTTAAGGCGAAAAAGGGTTACAAGGAGTTACAGGAGTAGCCTGAGTTCAGGTGATGTGCCCGTGCCCCAGCCTCATCGTTTATTGAGTCGCTTAGCGTTAAGTTCCGGAATCTTCTTTTTATGGCAATAACGGTTAGGCGGCATTAGCTGCTCCTTCGACTTGTTTTGCTCCTCCTTCTGCTCCTGCTCCTGCTTCTCCTCCTACTCCTTATTATCCCTCAGCGAGATTGCAGCATTTTGTGAGAATTAGCGCTAAATGAGCCAGTTTACTGGACTGAAACACACTGCCAGATGAGGAGACTATATAGAGCGGGAGAGCAGGAGCCACGCGGAACAACACGGAAGACAAACTTTTCTTTTCCACGGGGCATTTAAGTTCACATTTAAGTTCAACGAGATTGGGTTTGGGGGCAACACACACACAGATTGGCATAAAGCAGGTAATGGGACGTTGGGTAACTGCAAACTGTGAAATGGAAAATCTTTTTAGGGGGAAGCTTGCGGATGGGGCAAGTGTATCCCTACAAGTTATGAAGAAATATATTTCTTTTCAAAGCTGTGACTTCGCCAAGGTCAAAAGGATACTATATCTTGGAGACTTTGATGAGAGAACAATAAATAATAAAACAAACAAAGTAACTCAATGAAATATAGCATTTAAACTTTAATTTATGATTGTGAAATTTATCTATTAATAAATATGGTACAGAACAAATATTATTAAATACAAAAGCGTTGAGAAATTTGCACAAAAACGATATGATATGAAACACGAAAGGTTTAGTATATCATTACCAGGAGAATGCCAGGAGACACTCTTAAAACAGGTCGGAAATAAAAAAAAAGTTAATTATTCAACAAAAAGAAGTATATTCAGAAATATCTTAAAACTACTATAGATTTAATATCCCTTGGAGAAGTGTCTAAAAGTTTGCTGCAAAATTATTTATAATTTATCAAAATTGGTAGATCTTAAACCTTTTAAATTTATAGTAATTATATTCAACAGAAACTGCTTTAAATAAATTTTTAGAAACACTTAATAATCATTTATAGTAAATTATAAAAAGTTTCTGGGCTAATTAGAAGGATATAATTTCTGTACAAATATATTTTATATTTTTATATTTTACACAAACTTTATCCTTTTTCAGGCTCCTTCAAAGTACACCTGTAATTCCTTTAACAAATAAATTAGTTTAAGAAATCCCATAAATAAATTCCTTCGAGCAATGTCCTCTTAGTGGCCCCTTAGTGCCTTATTCAAATTGTTTGATTAGCCGCAAATCCTTTTTTACAGTCTAACGCCCCCACATACATATTTGGCTGCAGCATTTAACTGGGATCATGGCCCTTAGTCCTGGGTAAATATTCTCCCAGAAAGAGAGAGAGAGTGGAAAACTTTAACTACACACAGGACGCAGACAGACACACGGAACGGAACGGAAAGTCGGAGAAAGTCGGAGTCTAGCACAAGGACAAACAAAAGTAACTGAAAAATTTAGCGCTATGTCAACACATTTCTCCACAGAGAGGCATGGCGCATCCTTTGCCCTCGAAAGAGCAGCCGTTTTCCAACAAAAGGACAATGCATCTGAAGTGTCCAACCGAAAAAAAAGGAAAAAATATAATAGAAGAAGAGTAAAAGCAAGCTCACATGTGAGCTCAAAGAAAATGGCAAGTGCTTGTCCTGCTCAATGGGCCAAGGGGAGATTTTAATAAGTAGCCTTAACTTGTAGACGCACTTCCTCCTCATCAGACTTGCTAGAGGAAACTTTCCTTGTAAGCTCGCCCCGTCGCATACAAATTATTTTGGCCAAGAAACTTTTTAACCCAACTGGAAACTGAAAACTGAAAATAGAAAATAGAAAACTCGAAACTGGTAAAAGTATTTGAAAAACTTTCGGCAGAGAGCCCACTCCATTAGGCGGCGATTGTCTCTGCTGGATAAATTAAGGCGCAACCAGGACCACAAATCATTGAATTGAACCGCAGTGCGACAGGATCTTCGGGGGATGCCAATGCCAGGATGCCAGGATGCCAGGATAAGGCGGTGTCGCCGCGGGCTCAGCTGCTGCTCTCATCCTGCTGCTGCCGCTGCTGCGGCATCCGCCATCGATTGGCCCCTAAAGGCGACACATGTGGCATGGCTCCTACACTCCCTTCTCTCCCCACATATTATTTTTGCCATATTTTTGGTAATACAATTTCTGGGAATTTCTTCTCCGTCTTGTGCTGCTCGTCCTGAATTTTAATAAACTGTCGAAGGAGCTGTAGCGAAAAGGGACCCTGTCTCGAGTAGGAGCCAAAGGGTTGTCACAACCCCCAAGAACTTTGCTGCTGCTGGGGGAAAAAGTTGTGTCGCTTAGCAAATTTTATCAATAATAAAAATGCGGCGCCTCGCCTTCTGAAGCATCGAATTTTCCCCCATTTTCCCGGAATTGAGAATTTCCCACAAAAGTTGTCTTGTCAAGTATTTTTATAGTCTGCTCCCGCCGTCTCCTTGTCGCTGTTGCTGCTCGTCGTATTTACTTGGCAATTACTTCGAGCCCGGATTTAATTGAATGCAAAGTAGAAACTGCAACCAAAAACATTTCACTTCTCGAGAGGAGACGAAATGAATACGTTACACTGTGGGAAATATAATGGATATATAGATGATATTTTATACATTTTAAAGAGGCTTTAAGGGTTATAAGTTTTTGTATCTTTAAGAATAAGAAAAGTGTGAAAGTAATAACCAGAAGTAGTCATATTCGATCTTATTCTTTATATCATTCTGAGTTTGCCTTTAGCAGGCGAGTAGATCTAGTCGTGTCCTTGGGTTGTAAATATCAGAAAATTAAGTATAAGAAGACCTTTCAAGTTCATTGAAAACATTCTCAAATATATCTCAAAAGGATCTGCACAATCCTAGTCTTCCTTCCTGCTTTTTTTTAGCTACTTTTTCTCTCCGTATCTCTGTTGAGACGCTCTCGTGGGCAAGTGGTGCACCAAGCCACAAGGGGAAGCAGAAAACCAGAGGAGCAGGAGAAGGAGCAATAGCATGAGTTGGTGGATATGGCAACCTGCAACTGAACTGGGATCCGGGGCAGCCTTCACTCAGGCAACGAAAACAGAACGCTGCCTCTGAGATGGCAACTGAGGAGCAGCTCCAAGGAGCAGGAGCTGGAGCCAGAGACGGGATTGTGTGTGCGTCTGTCTGTCTGCCATTTTCAAGTTGCATAATTTTGTTTTCCTTTCACCAGCGCGAGCGCGCTCATTTCTCGCTTCCTCCGCAGGACGACTCTCACCTCCCGGAGTCCGCATCTTGGCTGCCAGCGCGCATTCATACTTTTTTCACACCCTTTAGGATTATTTCGTGCATGGCATCTGTGGGCGCGCTCGAGAGGCTGACTCCCAGCTACCAGCTAGCAGATCCTGGGGCTCCCAGCTGGAAACTGCCAACCAGGAGCTGCTCCTGTTGCCATTTGCCCTGAATGGGACTCGCTTCTGTTCTCATTTTGCCCATTCAGTCCAGTGCAGGTGCATGACACGCACACACATATATGCTTTTTAAAGCAATTTAAATTAACAGCAATGACGTTGACGAGGACGCAGGATACAGGAGTCCTGCTGGAACACTGCTGCGAGTGAATGCGACTCCGTGTGTGTGTTTGTTTATGCCCCAAGGCCTCCAGGAGGTGGGCTTGCGTTCCCGACATGCAATTGGAATGCAATTTGTTATGGGAAGTTAAGTCTCCACTTGTCAGTTAAGTTTACGCTTGGCTGTTTGCCCGTTGTCGTTGTCGTCGTCGACGTCCTCGTCCTCGTCCTCTCATCCTCATCTATATCCCTGCAGGTTGCCTTGCAGTTATGGCCCCGGATCATGGCACTTGGCCCATGGCTCCTGGCTTCTGGCTTCCCTGTTCCTTCCCTCTCTCTCCAGTCCAGTCCTTGTTGGGCAGTTAAAAAATAATTAAACTCTTTAAATATTTAAATTAATTTGTGCTGTGCTATGCAGTTGTGCAGAAAAAAAGGAAAATCAACCGAAATTCTCACTTAATTGGCATGGACAGTGCTGCTGCCGCTGGTGCTGCTGCTGCTGACGGGGCGAATGAGTGATATCCGGAGCTGGTTGAAGGGAGCAATTTTCGGGGTTGCTCTCCAGAAGCTTCTCCCTAATAATCTTCAATTGGATTGCTGCACATGGAGAAATAGCTTTTATATATTTGGGTTGACAGATGAATATATTTAAATAATTTGAGGAATTTTAAGCCCTGTTCGAAGTACTTATTTAAACTTAAGATTAGAATTAAAGAATTTATATAAACCTTAACCTAACTTTGAGAAGATAATGTTTTCACTTAGATCACGGGTTCCCATTGAAAATCTTTCATAACTAAGCGTAAAATTCATTTAATTCGATATGTTAATCTTTTTTTTTATATCCGCAAGCAGACTGGAAATATTTTAATAAATATTTATCAATATTTTATTGTTATATTTATGTTATATATTTATGATAATTTTTGTAAAAATCTAAGTTGGGATTTTTCCTATATTTGTTTTATAAATTTAAAAAATTATTATTTTGACATGGCTATCAGAAAATGCCTTTTTTGTTTGCCAATCTCTGCTCTCAAGAAATCCTTCGAATTATCGCATTCTTTAAAGTGATATTTATCGATATTTTTATATGACAAATTTTTAGATAAATCAAAGTTTAAACAAATCATAACTCAGCCAAAAATGCATTAAAATCCATTCGGAAAGATGTTCTGTGTTAGTATTTATTTGGTTTATAAATCTGCAAACTGATATTAAAGTTTTAAAATTTTCAGTTTTTTTTTTTATTTTTGTCAATTTTGGCCATGAAATCCCTTAAAAAATTTCGAAAAATTATGTCAAATTTTTTTTGCACCCAAACATAGCCAGATCGATTCGGCTGCTGATGCTGATTAAGAATATATATGATTTATAGGGTCGGAAATGACTCCTTCACTTCTTAACAAGCTTTTAACTAAAATTATATTACCCCGAAAAGGTAAAATCCTCTTAAAATATATCAGAAATAACCTTTTAGATCCCTTTCTTTTATTCTATTCCCGAATAACAAATTTCTGTCTGTGTAGAAACTATCAAAACAAAATACCAACTAACAAACTAAGTAAACACCACCAAAAACAATGCCAGGAATCATCATCCGAACGCAGAGCACGCAACTTTTTACTGCTGGCGCCAGTTTGGGAGCTCCGCCCCGCCCCCTGGCTTCCAGTTGAGTTGGGACTTTATAGCCGTTTACTTTGACATATCGCAACTGACTGAACCCGGCCAGACCAGACCAGGCCAGGCCGGCTAATGGAGCCGAAGTACTCTGGGTTACTCCAAGAGCCGGGCCTGAGGAGGAGCGCCTGGAATTATGCTACACATAAGCGGGGACCGGCTCGAAATGGACTCTCGGCGGCAAATCAGACGATTTACATGCAGGCGCAAAATGTTGATTAGAAAATTAATTAAGGTTTTTACGACAGAGAGAGAGAGAGCCCAAGCTGAGCTCGGTTGGAAAACTTTCGCTTCAGCGAATTTACGACATTTTTATGACGGCCTGCCATGCGAACGAGGGCGGGGTGTTGTTGCCTCGTAAAAAAAGTGCGTAAAAAAACTTTGTGTCAGGAGCAGAGAGCTACTGCTCCGGATCCCAAAGCCAAGCTGATAAAGCTCGTCCTGTAGCTCTTCCTGGTCGCATATGCAGATGAGGTCCTGAGTTCCAAAAGCCATAAAGTAACTCGCAAATTTCGCCCAATAAATAAATTGTGCGCCGAATGTGTGAAGCCTTTCAGCTCCGTTCGTTAAGGAGGCGACGTCAACACGCCCACAAATTATTTTGGTGAAGGTGAATGAACTGCACTGCAAGAAATCGGAATGAATTATATTAAATTGGTCAATTTTCTCAAGTATTAATGTTCTAGATAAATTACATTATTTATTTCCGAAGTCTTATAACCTTTCTCTGCGTGAAGCCTGACTTAAGTCTCGCAGCTTGATTGGTGCCCAGTTATATAGATCCTTGCCACCTACCCCTCCTTATACTTATACTTCCCCAACTCCTGCTCCTTGTCCCCCTCCTCCAACTCCTTCAGAAGCTCACGAGCCACCCCCGGGTGTGAATGCAGGCAACGTTGAGGGTAGAATTTCTCGGTTTGTGCCGCTGCTGCACAAAGGCCGGGAGAACTTGACGAAATCATTACTTCGCCCCGACATTTATTGATGCCATAAACTTGAAGATTTATGCGTTGTGGCAGTCGCACAAAACACCCGAAATGGCTGAATGGCCACCCAACCCAACCCGAACTCCCCTCGGAGCATTGCACTCGAAGGGAAACCACCCGGGAGAGGACATTGATACCGCCAGTGGTTACCCTCCTGACCATTTCCCGGCTACTGCCTCTACGTGGCCATGTCCAATTTCTCGTATTTTGGCATATTGCAGCACAGTGGGACACGGCGGAGTAGCCACCTCCATCCGGACTCCTTATCTATCCCCTCACACACACCCACAACAGCGTGTTAATTTATTTAAATTGACTACGTGCAAAGTTTGCTTGCGTCTTTGGCTCTGGCACGCCCCCAGGAAACTCCTTCCTCCCAAATAGAGATTTGTGGGAGAAAGGGGTTTTTTTTTGAAGGGGGAGTGAAACACAGAAGGAGGAACTGCCTTGCCTCACTGTTTGCACAAATTTCACATTTTACTGCTGCGCTCCATCGTCGACGTTTTTTGTCTTCGAATGCAAACCAATTTGGCAGACAGCGGACAGGAATGTGTAGCTGAGATTCATAGCTTGGCTATAGCAGCCTGATCCAATGAGCTACGAAAAATAGGGTTATTTATATACAGGGAATTTAGGTGATTGATAAATTGAAATAGATTAATAACTTTTAAAGACAGAGAACACATTTTTTCTGATCTAAATTATATGCGATTTCGTTCTGAAAGTATCATTATAAGTAGTGACTTTCTTAAGTCAAAGCTAATAAATAAAGAACCACTTAGGCACTGCATGAATTTTAAATAAACTAACAGGATACTAAATAAACAAACAAAAAAATGAACTGTTTATAGACTTCTTAAGGAAAATTCCTGGCAATATCATTAAAAAGTTCACTACAGAAAGTTTCTATGAAATGGATTTTTGTCTTAAACATATTACTGGAAACAATAATTTAAATATAAATTAATATAATTTAATTATAAATTTTAATATAAAATAATTTAAATATAAATCTTTTAACTATTCTGAAGTAGTCTTCAAAATATTAAAAAAATAACATAAAAGACATATTTTTTAATAAATTTTATTTCAACTCGTTTTACTTTTTACAGCAAAACAAATATATTTCAATATTAATCAATTTTAATTTATTTATATGTTGTTAATTATTATTTATATATAATAATTTATATATATATTATATACTGTATATTATTATTTATATAGAATAATTTCAAAGACACAACAGGATATTATTTTATATAAAATATTCAAGGTTTGTAGTATTTTAAATTCCTTTAACATGTTGTAGCTTTATTTTATTGATATAATTTTAAACAGGTTATTTAAGTACATTGTTTAAACAGTTTCAGAATTTAAAAGTTGAGTTTATTGTGCCCTTTATGTATAAGTGATTTATTTAATCCCTGCTATAGTTCAATATTAGCTTCTCATGCTAAAAGGCTTTATTTCTATTAGGTTAAATAAATTATTACAATTATGGTATACTTCAAATGCTTATACATGCTGTGAAATAAATTATAATTAATCTACTATAGGAAATGCTGCCATAGCTTCACCATTTCAACACTAGAATTGAATTACGATTTAAATATTTTCAAATAATAGTGAACTTCAACAAAATCTTTAGTTATTCTCGTATTAACCTCTCCACAAAGCTCCCTCTAATGCTTATTATAAGCCTCACTCTTTAAGCCGTAGGGGAATTGGCAAACGCTCGCGCATAAAAACTCATTTGAATGAGTGCCTCCTCGGCTGCCTGCCTGCTGGACGACAACGAAGTGCAGCAGGAGTATCAGCAGAGACAACAGTCGAGGGCTCACCTTGCTCCCGCTACCACTTCCTGGGGCCGGGGTGGAGTCGCGTTCAAGTGCACATTGCCTGCAGGCGGAAATGCATGGGCACAGCTGCTACAGGAGCTCCTTCAGCTCCTGGCCCCTCGCAGCGATTCGCGTGTCAACAATAAGCGCAATAACTTGAGCTGCATTCAATGTGGTGACTGGTGCTGGTGCAGGTGATGAATGAATGCATGCTCCGCGAAGGAGCCCAGCCAGCTAATTAACTGGCAAATGGATTTCAGTGGCAAACACTGCCTGGCCACTTGTGCCCATCCTTCTGCTGCTGTAAGACACAATCTCCAACAGTTTGCTGCCACATTCGCCCGCTTTACTCGTCCTTTTGTGCTCATCTTTAACAATTGTCTTTGGGGTTAAGCAAGGAATACAAGCACAGGACAGATAGTGAGCTTACGAAACTGTAGATATCTATGTATATATGTAGAATATAGTGGTGTATATACGGGGTGAATCACAAACATTTTGATCTACAACTCTGGCAAAAAACTAATGGGATTCTATATACAAATATAAAATGAACTAAATAAGATTTTACAAGCTAAACTAAACAATAAATTTTGAAAGCTGACTAGAACTTGAACTGCTGCGGCTGCTGCTCCTGTTAATCCTTTGGCTGCTCCACTATTTCAGGGGATTGCTCTTTAGGTAGTTGGCCAGCAGGAGCAGGGCAAACGATGTGGTCAGAAACAAGCTGCCGGGTAAAGAACGACGAACGGGTAAATTGGGATCAAGTTCGCGTTGGCCAAAGAGCTCGACATCGGCCTCGTAAGTCTCATAGTTGTTCCAATGCAGGCACCTCTTCACTGCATAATCCCAACGCCTATAAAGCAGCTCGCGACCTGTATATAAAAAATTGATTATTTATCTAAATTTAAGATATTTTCCCTTTAAATAAACTTACGATTCTGGGTGGTCGTTGGCGAGAAGACGTCCGTGGGCGGGGAGTACATTTTCAAGGCATACTGAAGGGACACCACCTGCATAGTCATGCCGGCGGCTATCATGACGCCCAGTCCCGCCGGCGAGGTGGTCTGCGGCCGCTCCAGCATGCAGCCAATTATGTCCGCAATGAACTGCACCAAATGCGTGTTCTCGGCGTAATCGCCGCCAAATGTGAGCACAGACTGAATGCTGGAACGGTCCCAGTTGGGAGTGTCTCTCCTGAATGCCTGCAGTACTTCGTAGATCTGGAAGCCGGTCGCCTCGTAGGCGGCCTGTGTGATGTTCTCCGCCGTCGTCTGGCTGCTGAGACCCAAAATGATGCCCCTGGCATCATGACGCCAGTATGGAGCATAAAGACCATGAAATGCCGGCACCAAAGTGATCTCCGAACGCTTGGCCGCCAGACCGCACTCGGCATTTAACATAGAAGAGGAGCAGGAGGACGAGATCATCGAGTTTTCGCCGATAAAGGTATTTAGCGATTCCACCACATTGTCGTTGGAATTAATCTCAGTGTTGATGCGCAGCTTCTCGCGCAACCAGGTGACCGTGGAGCCAGCATTGGAGATGGCGCCCTCGAGCGTGTAGTTAGTGGCCTCCTCGGGGCCCAGCTTGTGCGCTATGCCCGTTATGAGACCAGTGGCCGAGTCCAGCCTCTCCTTGGCCGTGTTCAGCAGGACAAAGCAGCTGTCGTCCAGCGTGCAGACATTCTGTCCCGCCTTCACGCAGAGCTGACCCAGCAGACAGGCGGGCTGCTCTCCCATCATGCCCGCAATGGGTACGCCCAGCAGGGGACCCTCCAGCACATAGCCGAATATCTCGGAATTGGAACGTATTCGTGGCAGTATGTTGATTGGCAGACGAAAGAACTGGCAGAGCTTCGAGTCCCACTGTTGCGTGGAGATGTTCATGAGGCCGGTGTAGTGGGCATTGGTGAGGTCCGTGGAGTGCACACCCGTCTCCACGCCACCGGTTAGGTTCCACAACAGCCAAGAGTCCAGAGTGCCAAACAGGCACTTCTCCTCCTCGATGGCACTGCTCACACAGGGAACGTGATCCAGCAGCCAGCGAATCTTCAAAGCGCTGAAGCAACTACTTAAGGGCAAGCCGCTGCGATAACGCACGTAGTCCACATTGTGCCGGACATTGTGGAGCAGCGTCTTCAGGATGGCGTTGCTGCGGCAATCGGACCAGCCGATAGCATTGTGCAGCGGCTGACCCGTCTGCTTGTTCCACAGCACCGAGGTGCCGCGCTGATTGACGATGCCCACGGCGATGATGTCATGCGGATTAATCTCTAGTATCACCAGGTTTTTATATGCAGTCTGCAAAGAAAAGAAAAAATGAGTCTGATAAGTCGCCGCCCCTGCCTGCGATGATATAACTCCCGCTGCCACACGCACCTCGATGCAGTCCTGCATTAGTTTCCATATCTCCGAGGGATCGTACTCCAGCCAGCCGGCCTGGTGGACGATCTGGCGCAGCTTCTGCTCGTGGTAGGCCAGCACCTCGGCATTCTTCGTTGAGTAAATCTATGGAAATAGAAATTGAGTCAGCTGTCCGGCGTGTGTGTGCGGGTGTGCGTGCGCGTTTTCGGCTTTTGGACTCACCAGAAAGCGGCAGTGGGTGCTGCTCACGTACGCGACGCCGATGAGTGCTCCGAACCTTCCATAGCGGCCGTTGATCATCTTTCGCCTGTCCCCGGGGGCCGCGGGCACGTGCTGTTCGGTGTTAAAGCGGGGCGGCGGGAGCAGAGGAAAAATGCCCAAGCCGTGTTTTGTTGTTAGTCGCTTTTTTTTTGGAATGCCAGTGGGACCGATGATTCTTGCTTTCGAAATTCCACCGCCACCTGGTCACACTCGATGCAGCGCGCTGCCAGACTGTCGCTGGGAAAACTCTTGTGTTTGTACGTTTTCCGCTAGTTTTCTAGGGATTTCTGAAATTTTAGAATTTTCCACAGGCAGCAAGATCAGTTTTCGTTCTAAATTTTAAGCATTCCCCCAATACAAGTCGATAGCCAAATGTATCGATATATCGCTAAGCGAATCGATTCCGCTGCCTTCTCTAGCGGAGAGCGCGGAAAACAAACGGCGAAATCAGAGAGAGCACGCGCAGAACGGAGCAACGGTAAATTGGACCCAACATAATAAACTTTTAGAATCGCCTGCGAGAGAGAGTGAGAGCAGTCTTGGAAAGAAAGCTACCGCCTATGGCCGTTGGAGTCTCGACAGGATAAAACCAAAGCTGACTGTAAGGATAACAGACCACAATGAGCAGGAGGAACAGCAACCAGGAGCCGAGTCTTAAATCAGAGAAGATGCAGCGCTACTACGCGGAACGCGAGACCACAGGACCCGAGTTCGGTAAGTTGGTTTTCTTCCTGCCTGCCTGCGATTTCGGTACATGGGTGGAAAAGGAAAAGGCCTCTGTGTGTGCCAGTCGCGATTTGCAGAATCAACCCCCAAAGCAGGACGATTGTCCTGGGCCGCGTCTTCTGCGCTTAGGGGTTGCTTGCCGAAGAAACGTAGAAACGCAAAAGGCGAACCCCGCACAACAACAACGCAGATTTTTAACGATTTTTCCCACTTAATCCTGCCTGCAGACGATCGCCTGATAAAGCTGGTGCGCTCGAATCCGGCCATCTACGATGTCAGCCATCCGCACTATCGCCGTAATCCGGTCCGTGTGGACATATGGGATCGAATTGCCACCGAACTGGGCGCCTCCTGTGAGTATTTCAGCCAATTTCCACTGCGTAGATTGTGGCTAAAAACCCACCCTCCTTCTCCTTCTTCTTTTTCATCTTCGCAGCGCGATTCCTGCAAACCAAGTGGAAGAACATACGGTACAACTATCTGCAGGAGATCAAGGCGATTGAGACGGGCCAGGCGAATCCGAATGTGCGGAAGAGACGCTTCACCGAAGATCTCTCCTTCCTGCAGAACACGGCCCAGACGTACAACGTGAAGAAATCCCAGAGCTACGCAAATGCACAGAATGGCAGCAGTGACAATGACAGCAACAGTTTCCTCTACCCCGATCCGGAGCACCTCAAGATCGATGCCTCGGAGGGCTACGACATCATCGAACTGGACAACAGTGACGATGGCTCGCACAGCGACGACAACGAGATTGTGCCGGAGCTGCAGCTGGTCATGGAGCCAAAGGCTGAGCTCTCCCTGCAGGCAACGCTTAACGGCACCAACAGCAACCACAGTCACGAACATGACCACGACCAGGACCATACTCATGTCAGCTCACCGGCCTCCTCACCCCTGCTCACACCCATGGTAGTTATGGGCAATGGCTACGACCAGGACCAGCCGCAACACCAGCAGCAGCAGGAGCAGCAGCAGGACCAGCAGCACATCAAGAACAGCTCGCTGTCCAACGGAGAGGTGACCATCGAACCGATATACAAGGCGGCGGCCAGCAGACGCACGATACCCAGCGAATTTCTGGTCAATCCGGCGGCCACGCGACGCACGTTACCCAGCGAATTCCTGGCCAATCCGGCCAAGCGTAAGGCGGCGGCGCCCTCAGCACCAAATCCACCGCTGTCACCCTTCAGCGATCCCATCGAGCTATATTGCCTTTCGCTGGTCGACACGCTGCGCAGCATGCCCCGGTCGGAGCGGGAGCGGGTGAAGTTCGAGTTCGCCAACATACTGAAGGATGCCAAGTACAAGGATGAGTCCTAAGTGGATGCGATGCTCTATAATCTCTCTATGCAATACGTACAATTTTTGATTAGTCATTTTACTGATAAACACACAAGACACACTCAATCAATCACACCCCCCACGAACACCAAAGACATATAATAACATGATGCTTAAGGATCATACATCAGATCGAAGAATTGTGGTCTATAAAATACGGTACGGCGTTAGTCATCTTGTTATTATATATACAAGATCTTTATGTGGACACTATTTTGTATACACCCAGGTTTACGTATTTACTCAATTTACAAAGAATTTGTAATTATTGCTGCGTTCGCGTTTCTAGTTTCTAGGCTAGGCTGTAAGTTATGATGTCTTTTTAGTTTCTATCAAGACGAGCGATCTGATATGTAAGTGTCCATATCTATTCAGTTGTATCAACAATGATCCCAAATAAAAATAAAGCACAAAAACCAAAACAATTCTCAAGAATTCCCAGTAAAAAGGCGGTTTCAATTTCATTCGCAGCTCCAACGTAGCGGCTTAAAACACTTTATTATCATCGATTAATAAAAAGTAATGTGTAAAACGTACGTTCTATGTGGTGCGATGTATCTTACCAAGTCTATTATGATCGATCGGCTAACGATCGGTTAGTGCAAACTAAAGAAAAAACAGACACAGATCTACCTGAGCCGAGGCCCGCAAAATCCCCGAATAAGTATATATATGTAAAAAAGTACATCTAAATATTAACTGATTCTTCGAGTCTTTCTAAAACAAGAACTGGTTAGGTTAGTCTATATATCATATATATAGTGCATAAGGCATACACGTACAGCATCATTAATATGATTACTAATATGATTCAAAAATAAAATCAACTAAAAGGGTTTCGATTTAGAGTTCAGAGTTAAAAAAATCAACATAAACATGTATGAAAACTACAAGTTATAGCTCGTGCCGCGGCGTATTCAAAACAGAGCTCTGCGACTGCAGCTGACGCCTGTTGGCCTCCGCATCCTTGTTGTTGCCATCATCCGTGTCCAGAATATCGGACAAATCAAACATGTTTGGCTGATAGGAGATCAGCTCATTACCACTGGGCGCTGTGAAAGTATAGAAAACTCAAATTAGTAAACATTTATCGGAAAATGTATAGCTGCAAACCCACCTTTCTTCTCGGTACTGCTCATGCTGTCATTGGGGAAGGATAGGCCATAGTTATCCAGCAGATCCGAGTCGTTGAAGAGCTGTGAAAGAGACCAAGTTAAGAAAATAGTTTAGTTTTGATTTTTCTCAAGACATTTTCGGACAAAAAGGCCTGGCATTTGTATGGACGCATTGCGCTGACCTTTAGTAAGAGCTCGTCCTCGGTCAGCTGAAAAATGGGCGTCCTGCCAGGCGCCTAATTGGTAAATATAGAACGTAATTGAAATAAGCCTTTGGGTCGGACAGACGACGGACAGCTAGGCTAAGAGCTAGGTGTTGTGTACTATCTAGGGATACTTACACCCATGAGCATATTCTGGTCAATGGCCACACCGTCGCCGCGCAGTAGATCCTTCAGTGATTCGAGCTCATCTTGCATATTGTCCAAGTGGCCATGCACATCGTCACTGCAACGGGAAGAATTGAAACCCTCTTGATTATTGCTGGCCACTCTGGTTAGAGAATTCCTTTCGTCTACTAACACTGAGTTCATCCTTAAAAGTTGGTGACTATTGTTGGGATCCCTGGCAGCGCCATTCTCACCACCAGTGTACTTGGCCACAGCCATGGCCGCCGCTTCCTCCTCGGTGGCCTGAGCTTGAGCTTGGGCCTTGGCAGCGGCCGCTGCCTTCGATGTGGAGGCCTGGTTGGCATCCAGGAGAGTGCTGCTGCTGTTGGTGGTGGCTGGCACTCCAAAGTTGTTGGCAAACTTGCCATTGTTCACGGTAGATTGCCCGAATTTCTGCTGCTGGTCCAGCTTTGCGGCATCCTCAATGCCAGTGGGCAAAAGAGAGGGATTCTAGATAGCAATTAATCTACGTTAATTAAATGATTAAAACTAAAAAGAGGCATTTACTTACTTCAAACAAGTCTGTCGGCATATCCTCGCTGATAAAGTTCACATCGTACATATCAGAATTCGTTGGATCCATCAGGCCAAGCAGTCCGGCATTGTTATCCGGCTCGGACTTGATCAGCACAGGTTGAGGCATCACCTTTTGCCTCTGAGCCTCCGGCTTGAGCTGCGTGCGTGTGCGCTGTGCCTTGGGCAAGGCCTCCTCCACCAGAATGGCGCCAGAATCAACCATCTGCTGGTCTCCGGCTTGTCGCCGCTGCTTGTTTTTCTCCTTAAGCTCCAGACGCTTTCGCTCCTCTTCCCGCACCATGGGCGTGGTGAGAACGTTATGGTCTTCGTTGTAGGGCGGACTGTTGGGCAGCTCCTGGACATGGGAGTCGGGCGCCTCAGTCACTGTGTACACAACTTGCTGAGCCGGAGAGCCACTTAAGCTGGAGGCCAACGGAGAGGCAGCTCCGGCTGTCAAGAGATTACCGCCAGAGGCTCCATTGCCCGGGAGCAGCAGATCCTCGACGCTTTGATTCGAATAGTCGACGTTGTGTGAGCTGACGCTAATGTTCGATCGCGGACGCTCGACGGCCAGCGGCGAGACGCTCTCCTGGTCGTACAGCGCGGCTCCGGAGTAACCGGTCGGCGAGGGGTTCATCACCTCGTCGAGCAGCTCCTCGCTAAGCTCGTGGATGACGGGGCCGCCGCCGCCCTCGCTCTCCGTCTCGCTGGTGGTGCGTGCGCGATCGTTTTCGGGCGCATCGTTGATCATCAGCTGCATGTGACGCTTGACGCCGGACATGTTGCGAGACGGCTGCACGATGGAGATTAGGAACTGGATCAGCTTGTTAACAATCTGCTGCTGCTTGGCGTGCTTCTGGCGCAGGCTGGCGATCTCGCGCCACAAAACCTCGTTCTCCTGCTTCATGGCCGAAAAGCGCGAGTCCAGGTTATCCTGGCGACCCCGCATCACCTTGACATCACTGAGAATCTTGGACACAGCCTCCGTCTTCAGAGCACTCTTGTCGTCCCCATTCTTGTTGTTCGATATCTTTCGTTTGATTTGGTCCAGCAAATAGGGCGAGTTGCGCTTGAAAAAGGGATGCGAGAACTCGATTTCATCCCTGTCAAAGCGCAGGCCACCGTTGTCGATGGAGGTGATTTTGTGGAAACCATCTGGGGTTCAAAGAGAACAAATACATGGTTACTTTTTGTTAAAAGAATTGTTTATCTAGCATTTACTTACACATATTCAGCTGCCTGATGAAGCTGGCCATGTTGTTGTGTTTGTAGTTGAGTGGCAGCAGTTCCCTTGCGAACTGCGCCTGATTTTGGATGACAAAGCTGTGGCCATCCTGCAAATAAGCGAGCAAAAAGGAAGCGTTATGAGAGTCATGCTGATAGGTGGATACCGCAAACATATATTTTGCGGTAAGCCGATAAAGCAATTCATTCCACACAAACAACAAAACATTTGCGGCAACAATTATAGTTATCTAATTATAAATACACTTATATATATATGTACTTATAGAGGCCGAGCAGTACAAATATAACTTGTAAAAGGTATCGCCTGCTTATCAGCCTGCTCTTCGCTAAGAGAGAGAACCAATTACTCTTATCGTTTTTAATGGAAAGCAGCGATTGACAGCTGGATGAGATGGAAAATTTTACAGAGGGCACGCACGTACGCATGCAAATTGCATAAACAACAACAACGGCATGCATACGTGCGGCGCGGCACAGCAACAACAAGAGTGACGTATGAGGAAAACAAGAGAGAGATTTAAAGAGAGAGGAAAAAGAGAGAGAGTGGTGGCCAAGAGATGAAGACACCTGCCTGCACGCACCGTTATTGTTGCCATGCTGATAAACGGTAAATAGTAAATATTGGGGGCTAGGGAGACCACGGTAAATAAACAATATGGCGGCGCTGCGTTACCTTGGTCCAGCAGATCAAGTGATTCGTCTCCGCATCGTCCACCAGGCGCCAGAGCTTGGCCAGGAAGGCCGGCACTCCGCTGCCTATGCCGCCGTTGTCGCCGAATGAATGCATGCTTCTGCGTGTGCTCGCTCGCTGCTGCGGCTGCTCGTCGTCGTCGTCCTCCTCCTCCGTGGACTCGTGCTTGAATTGCACGGCTTTGGCGGATTGTCGCAACCTGGACATATAGTCACCAGCGGCAACCTGAAATCGAGAGTAATTCCATGTAATCAATGAATTCACAACACACACACACACACACACACACACACACACACACACACACACACACACACACACACACAAATGCTCTTTTTCCAGTTCACAGTTCACTTTTCGGTGCACGAGTGTGTATGTGTGTGTATGCAGGCCACGAGTGTGGGGGTGTGCGTGTGTGCAGGTAAGATATATAAATATATATAAGAGCGATTTGATGTGAAAGCTGCAGCTTGGATGTTTTCAATTATGGCTAAATGCGTCATTCGAGCCACCAACTTGCAGCTCCAATTCTTCTGCTCCTCCGCCTACCTACCTTAACAAATTTCAGCACTCGACCGTTTTCGGGGCTATAACTGCGTTTAAACACGTTCGCCGTCGTATTTTCACTGCACTTTTTGTTGGCACCGTATTCACTTTGCTTTATAGTTCAGTTTTAGGCACTTTTTTTTACGTTTTGTTCACAAGTGAAAATTAATGAAATTTCTTCGTCTTCGTCGAATTTGCTATTGCTCGTAGCGTGACCAGTTTGGCAAAACCTATGGGACTAAAGTTCGCCGCTATTTATACCTTTCGGAGCTGTCTGCTCGGAGACTCTGGTATTCTTCTGGTATTTTCTGGCGGAAAACTTCATTATTTAAATTTTGACCCCGATTTGGGGGAATGATCATTAGAATTTTAATTTAACTAACCTGATTGCTATTATGAAAGCTGGAATTGAATTGTTGTTTGCATAATTTTAATAACAATCTGCAGTGTCTGCATTGCTACAATGTCCGTTATGGTATTTTTACACTGTCCTGCAAGAAATTAATAAATCTACTAATTCTCACAGTTTGCGTTCCAATGGGAGATGATGGGTAAATACCGTAATTTAATTATCCAATTTACTAAAAGCTCCACTCTAAATGACTTTTCATGCTTAAATCGAAATTAAAATGGACCCATAACGAAAGATTTATGGTATTTTCTAGTCTTTCTCGATTTTACCAACACTGCCGCACGACAGTGCGTTGGCCAACACTGTGGGCATATGTTGAACAGCCATTTTTCATCTTTAATTTTTCAAGTGATGGATTTGTTTTAAATGCATTTTCGCTGGTATTAACGATGAACTGAACACGAGAACGCCTAAAACCAACAGCCGAATCTATTTTAGCGCAATGCTAATTTAATGGACGCGTCAAAAAACGCTGAATGGTGGGTAATCGGCGCCTGAAAATGTGTGCCGTGGTGCGTGTGGAAAAGTACGAATGTGGACAGACACACCGAATACAAAAGGGCCGCAGAGCGCTGCGAGTGTAAGTGTATTGCCAGCGGCGGGCAACAACAAATTGATTGAAAAAGGCGCCAGATTGCGGGCTGCTCGTGCTAATTAACAAAATTCGAGCGGAAGACTTTAAACCCGAAACTGAAAACCGAAAAACGAGCACGAGCTTGCAAAAGCCGGCGAACCCAACTGAAGGTATCCCTCTTTTTTGCAGCACAGACTGCGCACAAGAATCGGCCCACACATACACACCCGCAACAACAGCAACAGCAGCCACGATGATGAACAACCATTTCCACTTGCAACACGAACACCCGCCGCCACAGTCGCTGCCCACAAATGTGCCGCATCCGTACTTGCAGCAGCAGCCGCCGGCTCTCCCGGTCTCGGTGTCCGCCTCCGGAGGTGCACCAACAGCCACGACCTATGGCTACTTGCCGCCGTCAGCGGCTGGCCAGCAGCCGCAGTGGATGACCACGTATCAGTTCCTGCCTCAGGCTCAGTCTGCACATCCCAGCACCATCCAGATCACCAATAGCTTCGCCCAGGCCCAGGCCACGCCAACGAAGCAACAGGCGACTGCGGCAGTGGCCAGCTCCTCAGGGCCTAGTCCCTACAAGGGGAACAACATACGCATCATCTCGACGGCGCCGAATGTCTACAGTCTGAACAAGTCACCCCAGGATCAGCATCCGCATCCGATTTATGCGCCCGTTCAGTCCTACTTTCTGCCGGGCACCGGAAATCCGGCAGCTGGTCAGCTTGGTATTATGGGGGCCGGCGGACGGGCCAAGCATCTGCAGCAGCCGCCGCCGTTGGTGCCCGTGAGCAACTCCTCGACGCCAGCGCCCACCGTGCTGCTGGACCGCATCAATATTTGCATCAATAACCACTACAGCGAGGCGCCCGCCTCCCTAAGCTCATCATCATCCCGGAGCACGGCCCAGCAGCCGTCTCCCATCATTCCGGCCATCCAGCACAAGGCCATCCTGCCCCTCATCGACAGCAGCACGGCGGACAGCAGCAGCTGCAGCAGTAGCTCCGTGTCCAGCAGCAGCTATGGCAGTGGGACGACCCCCTCTACTGCTGTTGTGATTGTGGATGAGCCGGACTCGACGACTACGACACCACAAACGCCGCCAACCACTCCGGAAACGATGAGCTCGCCCGACAAGTCGTCGCCCTCGCCACCGCCACTGCAACTGCCACTGCCGACGCACACTCAGTCGCTGCTCAAGACCGTCAGCCAAATGAAGCCGAGCTTCAAGGCTATGGAAGCAGTTCTGCCGACGCCACCAGCTCCCCCGACACCGCCGACGCCACCAGCACCCCCTGCACAAGCTCCCGCTCCGCCGGCTGTCACCTACGCCCTGCAGGAGGACGTCTTCATCAAGTGCAACGACGGCAGGTTCTACCTGGGCACCATTATTGAGCAGACAGCGGAGCAGTTTCTCATCCGGTTCGACGACCGTTCGGAGCAATGGTACGAGCCGGACAAGTTACGAAAACTGGGCGGAGGTAGCTCCTCGGGCGGTAGCGCCGCCGGTGGTGGTGGCGGATCCAGTTCGGATAGCTCGAATACACCTGCCAGTGGACCCATGTGTGTGGCCTGCAAACGATCTGACATCGAGGATGTGGTGGAGATATGCGAGCGCTGCGGACGTGGCTACCACCGGGGATGTACCATCGAAATCGTTAAGGGAAGCGGCATTTGGAGCTGCAAGCGCTGCGCTAAGCCCATGAAAATGCAACAGCCGCTGAACCACGAGATCACGAAGCCAGCAGGGATTTGCCGACAGTTACCCTACCATGTGAGTTGGCTTTAACAGTACGAAAAAAGGGGATTATGTTGCTAATCTGGGGTTTTTCCCGCAGGCGGATAAGCTCAGCTGGGATGAGAAGCATCGGGTAAACGAGGAGCAGATCTACTGCTACTGCGGCAAGCCGGGCAAGTTCGACCACAACATGCTGCAGTGCTGCAAATGCCGCAACTGGTTCCACACCCAATGCATGCAGAACTTTAAGAGGAAACTGCTGCGCGGCGACACGTAAGGATCAAGCTGAGTTACCCAAAAGTTCTTACTAATCTTAATCCCTTCCAGGTTCTTTGTGTTCTGCTGCACGGTGTGCAATCAGGGCGTGGAGTATGTGCGGCGCCTGCAGATTGACTGGGTGGACGTGCTCCACATTGCGTTGTACAATCTGCGCAAGCATCAGCACCAGAAGTACCATCACCTGCTGAAGGACATTTGGCCTTTTATACTCGAGCAGCGTCACCAGCTGCCCATTTGCGAGCAATGGCGCGCTCTACCCGAGACTGCCTTGATGGAGCGCATCAAGCAGACGCTGAAAGACTACTCCGAGCGGTTCGTTTGCGGCCGGGAATTCAAGAGAGCGCCGGCCTTCTATGCGCTGCGGCACAGTGGCCCGCCACTCACACCCAAGGTGTTCCTGCAGCCGCAGGAGGAGCTAACCGATGACGTGCTGGAGAAGAAGTTCAAGCTAGTGTTGATGCCAGCGGATGATGCGGAACCAAGTGGTGGCGGCGGAGAGCCTCCCAAGAGGGCGCCCAAAGATGTGTACGAGTTCAATACCGATGAGGACGAGGCATTGGAGACCAGTGAGGACGAAATTCCCATCAAGCAGATCATCGAGAAAGCCAAAATGCAGGCCAACAACAACAAGAAGGCCGATGGGCAGGATGAGCTAAAGCTGCAGAAGTCACACTCGGAGGCAGTCGCAGCGAGAGCTCTCGATCTGGCTGACGACAATGCCAACGATGGCGATCCCGGCAAACTGCCAGCGCCCATTCCTCCGCTCCTGGATGCCAACAGCAGTCGGAAGCGCAAGGCATTCCGCTTGTCCAAGCGCTACGACAACAGCCGCAACCACTGTGATCTATCGTCCGATGAGAACTCGAGCAGCAGTCGAGGCACCAGCTCGCTGGACCTCATCATACCCCCGCCGGCCAACTTTCTGGGTCGCAACAATCCCTTCCTAATGGCCACGCCAAAGAAATCGGCGATGGGCAGTAGAAGTATCGGCGTGGGAACGACCGTTGGAGTCACTGGGCTCATCAATAGCATTTTCAAGCTCAAGGGCAACGCCAAGGAGCAGCCGCGCATGGTGCGCACGATCAAGCGAAGACTGAGTGCCAAAGACATAACCATTGGCCCCAATCAGGAGGTGCGAAGGCGTCGCACCCGCCGCCTGACCACGTCCATTGAGGTAGGCACTCCTCATACTTTGATTGTGATTATTTTTACTTAATTTATCGTCTCCCTAAACAGGTCATCAGCACCACAACAATTAATCCCATACCAAGCCACTACCTTCCCCTCTATGCCAAAGATCTGCAGCCTCCGGCGCCCGCGCCGCCCTTGGGAAAGCCGACCCATGGACGCCTGCTACGACAGCGGCCACAACAGAAGCTGTCGCCCAGCCAGAGTCGACGCAACTCCATCAGCTCGACGGCAACCAACAGCAGCAGCAGCAACGGCAGCGGCGGCGTAGCCACAGGACATTCCATGCTGGACCTGAAGCAGTCGGTGAACAAGTATTTCGGCGGCGCCATGAACCGCATAGATGCCGGCGAATCGTTTGCCATCCGGGCCAAGCGTCGGATGGGAAACGGGCAGGTTCAGTACCTGGTGGAGTGGGGAGGAGATGCCGCGGCCGTTTCAACCACAAACTAGACTCGTTGGCACACGTTTACTCATATTATTTTATTACAATTATTTTCATTATTTTTTCATTTACATGATTTATATTTTTTATCAATGTTCGCTGCCCGCTCTTGGCCCCTTAATTGTTACTGTTTGAAAAAAGAAAAAGAAGAGTTGATTACCAATTCACTGCCAAAATAGCAAAAGAATGTTTAAAAAAAATTATAAGTTCGGCATTAATGTAAAGTCCAAATGCAAAAGGCAAACACGCAACTGAATACAGGTTATATTGTGCAATGGCAGCAGAGAAAAGTATATAAATTTCCACAAATTTGGCAAAAGTATTAAATAATTAATCCGAAAGCCTACTATGAAACATTCGCTGCTGAACGAACACGTATTAAGTAATGTCTATTAGAGAGAGAAGGGAATTCAATTAAGTTTAATATTCATACTTTAGCTATATTTACTTTCCCTTTGTATATTTTCGAAAAATATATATTTGGAAAGCGGGAAATCACACACAAAACCATGTTATGCATACAAAAAATACATACTTGAGGTATACCATACACACAAATTGAAGTAAATCTAGGACCTAGCATAATACTTTTCGCCCCCCATTAGACTAGAAAAGGATTCAAACTGATTCAAATAAATTCTACGTTTAAGTATTGGAAATCAAAATTGAGTTGAACGCAAAACAAAATCTCAAGCTGACACATTAGTTTATAAACCGGAAGAAGAATATATATATAAATATATTTAGTGCCCAAATAAATGTTTCGAAAATACTGCAGTGTGCCTGGATTTTGTTTCGGGGAACCTAGTAGGCCGCCGCCCGCCAGTGACAGCTCAGTTAGGAGCTTGTCAGGTTCTACCTCGCCGCTTCATTAGGTATCGGAATGCCAGATAGGACGCACGCAGCCTTCGCTCAGAACAGGACAAAAAAAAATATAAAAGGTTTATTGCCGGATAAAAACAACATAAAAAAACTTTAATGTATTAAATACACTCGGTCGTTGACGGATTTTGTGTTGAGTGTTGTTTATTTCTTAGAAAAACTTTACAAAAATCGTAAAAAAGAAAACATCTTGTTTTGAGTGCCGGTTTTAAACTTCTAAATACAAAAAAACAATTCCTGGGTGCAGCACACATTTTCTGGAAACTGGGTAAGTAGAAAAATGGGGGATCCCCAAAGAACATATAAAAATCTTGGGTATATGCAGGTTAAAAATCTGGGAAAATAAAACAAAAAATTAGAAAATGTTGCGCCATTTTTGCAGACTCATTTTTTATTTTCTAAAAGTCAAAAGATACCAGAGTTGCATTATGTGATTCAGATGATTAGGCATTTTCATATTGAATAATTTCCTAATTTAAATTATTATTGAAAAAACTAGAATTTTCCTTAATTATTAGATTTTATTTATAAAATAACTTATTTATCAATTGTAGAACCTTGAAAGTCCTTTGAGAAATGAAAAGTTTTAATATTGTCTAAAAAATAAATATGGTTTAATATTTAGAGACAATTTTTCAGAGTCATTTAAATTCAATAATAATGTGCAATTTGTGGTTAAATGGTTTATAAATAAGGAATTACTAAAAGTTAACAATTATTGGCACTTTTGACAGTTGTGACACGGTTGCCAGACTGTAAGTTCCTACGTTGAAAAAATTTGGCCTTACTCCTTCTTCTTGGTACTATTCTTCCAGTACGCAAATTAATTCATATTGTAAAAATAAATATGAAAGCGACATTTTTAAGTTCATGAACGCTTCAGCAAACTCAGCTTAAATTTATTACAAGTAAAAGAAAAGTCCCGCTTGGTATTATTTCTTCTTGGTATGTATTATTTCTTCACCAATGCATCCACTTATAGTAGCTTTGAACTGGTGCAGTCTGGCAGCCCTGCACAGTTTTGCCACTTGGCAACACTGAGTCGTGAAGAGTCCGTTTAGTGAGGCGGTCGTGGATTCGCTTTCAGCACACGACTTATCACATATTTTTTGTGAAGAAAAAATATATAAAAAATAAAAAAAAATATTAAAAATACAAAAACGCAACAAAAAAAATTGTAAAAAGTAGCAAAAAATTCGAGCAAGTGTTTGAAAAGTAAGTACATTGTGTGGCGTGTATTAAGGCTGTGGAGGGGGAGCGACGCGAGACAGAAACGATTGTGGAATTTTTCTCGCGAATTTCGCCTTGTTCGACGGTGTCGTCATGTCAAAATGGCGACGTGAAAGCTTGAACTTTTTCGCAGAATTGCGAGGAAAGGTCCATCGATTGCGTATTTTCGCTGAAATTATGGAATTCCCACAATTTTAAGAAGGCAAAACGCGTGTCTATCTTTGTGTGTGTGTGTGGAAATTTTCCAACACGAGCAACGCTTGCATGTGTTGGTTGGTGAGAGCGCCCCGAGCTGGGCAGCAACAACAAGGAACATGCGGAGTTGCCATGTCGACCGACTGTCACATGCAGTGTTGCCACACAGACACACGGACAGAAAGACGAATAGAAGAGCCAAAAGCCACGCCGCTTTTTTTCTTTCTATTTCACCGCCTGCCTGGCCGAATCCATCCGGTCCGTAGAAATTTGGGAAAATGTGAAATTTACGTGCGAAGGAGCCGGAATTAATCTGTTTTAATTGCAGGTAGACCTGATCACCAAATATGGCTTCTCTATACGTCGGTGATCTCCACCAGGATATCAACGAAGCGGGACTTTTTGAGAAGTTCTCGACTGCTGGTCCAGTGCTGTCTATTCGTGTCTGCCGCGATGTGATTACCCGTCGCTCGTTGGGCTATGCCTACGTCAACTTCCAGCAGCCAGCCGATGGTGAGTAATCCTGATCAGCTAAGAGCCACAATACGTGTTAAATGCACCCTGCAATAGTCACCCTCCCGCGCGAAACAAAGAAAACACGTGTGCAGTTTTCGCACTCGCTCGCACGCACACTCATGCAGTCGCATGCCGATATGCTGTTCGGTACAGTGGTAAAAACCGCCATAAAAAGCCCAATTAATGCAAAGTCGGTTCAATGGGAAAGAAGACCTGAAATGCCAGATAAACTGCTTCAAACTATTTCATAACTCGTACCACCGTGCATCGCCTGCTTACGTTAATCTTCTCGCCTGCCCCTGTGTGCGTTTGTGTGTGTGTGTGAGTCAGTGAGTATGTGTACATATCAATTCCAGTTACTGTATATGGGAAGCGGGTTGACAAAGGGGCAGAAGAAGGAAGAGAAGATGGCAAAACAGCTGGCTTGTGCCACTCAACAACCGTTCGCCTAGAAATTTCCGTCTTGCTTTCGAGCAAAATTGCAATTATGATGGAATAATGGCTCTCCGCACTGGCACCATAGCTTATCGCAGCCCCGCCCATTAGTTGCGTCTTCGTTGTTTCATTGCCCATTTGGTTTTTCATTTTTTCTCCTCTCTTCTCTTCTCCTGTTTGTGTTGTGTTGTTTCCAAGCGGCGACGTACGCACCCACACGAGTGCAGATTTGTCAATAGTGTGTGTGTGTGTGTTGTTATTGCGTGCGTGCGCCTCTAACATGTGTTCATTGTTTTTGGCCATTTCTCTTGGCCTCCATCTATTTTAGGTTATACTTTTCCATTAACTAAATTTCTGCACGCCGTTTTACCTTTGTTTTGCTTTCACTTTCTCTACGCCACTACTCTCCATTCCATTCATTAACACTTCCAAATTCTTGACATGTCAGTGAACTCTCTTACTGCCTTTCCCTCTCTTTCGCCCCGTCGAAATCTTGTTTTACACAAAAAACGAAAACAAACTTTCACTGTGTTCGCATAGTTGCTGCTTCTTCAGTTTCGAGCTGTTGTTGCTGTTGCTTTTGTTACATTTGTTTATTGAATTAAGCGTACAATGGCACAAAAGCTGATGCGCTGGCGACGACTGATTACGCTGCGCGTGAAAGCCTGTCGTCGTAGGCATTCCAGTGGCGCATTTTCAATGTTTCAGCATTCCGGCAGGTTTAGTGAACTTTGCCTTTTTTTTGAGGTTACGGCGATACATGATCATATGCAGTCTTTATGGGTTTACCAGCTAAGATTTCCAATATCCAGATAATATAACTTATAATCCGTGGAAGTAGAAGCAACTTCTCATTGGTTGGTCACATTATGTCCTTTTGATCCGACTAAGAATTAAAGTTGCAAGAGGAAACCATGTTCCAAATCATGCTGATGGTGTTTAGAGTATCATCTGCAGAAATATAAGCATGACAAACCGTAATTCTAGCCTTAAAATGCTGAAATATCTCCTTAATAGGTCTAATTAGCAACTTCTACCCATTGGTTGGTCAAATTTCTACCTTTTTGACACGATTAAGATTCAAAGTTGCCATAAAAACTATGTAACTTACCATGCCGATGGTTTTCGCGTATCATTTGCAAAAGTAGAAGCATGACAATCCATTATTCTAGCCTTAAACTGCTGAAAAGACTCCTTAATAAGTCTAATTAGCAACTTCTACCCATTGGTTGGTCAAATTTATGCCTTTTTGACACGATTAAGATTCAAAGTTGCCATAAAAACTATGTAACTTACCATGCCGATGGTTTTTGCGTATCATTTGCAGAAGTAGAAGCATGACAGTCCATTATTCAAGCTTTAAATTGCTGAAATATCTGCTTAATAGGTCTTATTAGCAACTTCTACCCATTGGTTGGTCGAATTTATACCTTTTTGACACGATTAAGATTCAAAGTTGCCATAAAAACTATGTAACTTACCATGTCGATGGTTTTTGAGTATCATCTGCAGAAGTAGAAGCATGACAGTCCATTATTCTAGCCCTAAACTGCTGAAATATCCGCTCAATATATAATTTATATCTCTCTAATAAGTCTAATTAGCAACTTCTACCCATTGATTGGTCAAATTTATACCTTTTTGACACGATTAAGATTCAAAGTTGCCATAATAACTATGTAACTTACCATGTCGATGGTTTTTGCGTATCATCTGCAGAAGTAGAAGCATAACAATCCATTTTTCTTATACCAAACACTAACTTTTCCTTTTTCGGAGTATTAAACGTCTGAGAACCCAAAGATTTTTAAATAATCGGCAACTTCTACCCATTGGTTGGTCAAATTTAACCATTTTTGACACGACTAAGATTCAAAGTGTGCCAGATGAAAGACCAGGCTCGACTTACCATGCACTTGGCTGCCTTTTTGGCTGATGGCCAGTGCAGAAGTAGAAGAGTCACAGTATGCCAGCCATTGCTGTTTATTATTTATAATTAATTATAATTAAATTTCGACGCTAATAACCCCCCTCTCTTTCCAATTTCTTTCTCAGCTGAGCGTGCTTTGGACACCATGAACTTCGACCTGGTCCGCAACAAGCCCATTCGCATTATGTGGTCGCAGCGCGATCCCTCACTGCGCCGCTCCGGCGTCGGCAATGTGTTCATCAAGAACCTGGACAAGGCCATCGACAATAAGGCCATCTATGACACTTTCTCTGCCTTCGGCAACATCCTGAGCTGCAAGGTCGCCACCGACGAGAAGGGCAATTCAAAGGGCTATGGCTTCGTTCACTTCGAGACCGAGGAGGCCGCCAACACGTCCATCGACAAAGTGAACGGCATGTTGCTCAACGGCAAGAAGGTGTACGTGGGCAAGTTCATTCCCCGCAAGGAGCGCGAGAAGGAGCTGGGCGAGAAGGCCAAGCTCTTCACCAACGTCTACGTGAAGAACTTCACCGAGGAGTTTGATGACGAGAAGCTCAAGGAGTTCTTTGAGCCCTATGGCAAGATCACCAGCTACAAGGTAAGATATAAATTTATGAAATAACCACATGGCATTGTTTTACAAGTATAATTCGACTTGTAGGTCATGTCCAAGGAAGATGGCAAGAGCAAGGGCTTCGGCTTCGTTGCCTTCGAAACCACAGAGGCTGCCGAAGCCGCCGTCCAGGCCCTCAACGGCAAGGACATGGGTGAGGGCAAGTCCCTGTATGTGGCCCGTGCCCAGAAGAAGGCCGAGCGCCAGCAGGAGTTGAAGCGCAAATTCGAGGAGCTCAAGAAGAAGCGCCACGAGTCTGTGTTCGGCGTCAACCTGTACGTAAAGAATCTGGACGATTCGATCGATGACGAGCGCCTGCGCAAGGAGTTCTCGCTGTACGGCACAATCACATCGGCCAAGGTGATGACCGATGAGGAGGGTCGCTCCAAGGGATTCGGCTTCGTGTGCTTCATTTCGCCCAATGAGGCCACCTGCGCCGTGACCGAACTGAATGGTCGCGTCGTTGGCAGCAAGCCACTGTATGTGGCTCTGGCCCAGAGGAAGGAGGAGCGCAAGGCTCACCTCGCCTCGCAGTACATGCGTCACATGACCGGCATGCGTATGCAGCAGCTGGGACAGATCTTCCCGCCCAACACGACTGGCGGCTTCTTTGTGCCGACCATACCGCCAAGCCAGCGGTTCTTCGGTCCCCAGGTGGCCACCCAGATGAGAAACACACCGCGCTGGGCGCCCCAGGTACGTCCCGCCGCCGCGGTGCAGAACGTGCAGGCCGGCGCTGCCGCCGCCGCTGCTGGTGGCTTCCAGGGCGCAGCCGGAGCGGTTCCCACACAGTACCGCTCGGCTGCTGCCGGAGCACGCGGTGCCCAGCCCCAGCAGGTGCAGGGCACGCACGCCGCCGCTGCTGCCGCCGCTGCCGCGGCTAACAATATGCGCAACACGGGTGCCCGGGCCATTACCGGCCAGCAGACAGTGGCTGCCCCGAACTTGCAGATTGCCGGCGCCCAGATCCCTGGCGGCGCCCAGCAGCGTGCTTCCAACTACAAGTACACCTCGAACATGCGTAATCCCCCAGTGCAGCAGTTGCAGCAGACTCAGCCAATGCCACAGCAGTTGCAAGGAAAGAGTAAGTTGTTTTAAGACCTCCAATTGAAGATTTTTCACTGACCACTTTGCATTGCAGACTCCGAGAAGCTCATTGCCTCGTTGCTGGCCAATGCCAAGCCGCAGGAGCAGAAACAGATCCTCGGCGAGCGTCTTTACCCGTTGATTGAGCGCATGCACGCGGCACTGGCTGGTAAGATCACCGGCATGCTGCTGGAGATCGAGAACTCTGAGCTGTTGCACATGCTCGAGGATCAGGAGGCGCTCAAGGCCAAGGTGGAGGAGGCGGTGGCGGTGCTTCAGGTGCATCGCGTCACCGAGCCTGCCAACTAAGCTCGAACAATAACAACAACAACAAACACAAAACAAAAGCAAGCGGATGAAAATTGTACAAGAACACTCGACATCCAAAAAGTACGTACTGTTGTGATGCTCTTTTGAAGGAAGTCAATCTCTACTAATTTGGAAACTATTTTTATCTTCACAGTTTTCCTCTTCACTTTCAATTCATTAACAACAACAATTCACAACGCATTCACTACTGCTGATGGGCGATAGTGGTGCTTGCATAGAAGGAACGCCACACAACACCAGAGGAACGAACAAACTCTGGCTTTTTTCATTTCTTATCCTAGAGAGGACAACAGCAAAAACAATTTCAATCATTTAATTTCGAACGCATTTACGCAAGTACACACATCAAGCAAAAGGAGAGAAGAAAGTAATCAAATCAAGAAGGCAAGAATTCTTTTATACAGAACCGAGCTTCGTTTGCGAGAGAAAAGCGGAAAGATGTTTCCTGCTACTAGAACCGATTCAATTTATTTTGTATAACTGAAAATCCCTTGCAAAATAAATCGATTGAAAAGCATATATAAATGTAGTGGAAACACGCTTTCAGGCATTAACTGAAATGAAATTGTATTTGGAAAATGTCAACACGACACGCGTTTCTAGAAAACAGATTGAGTTTTTCGTACACTTTTTTTTTTCCTATCACAACAACAACAAGAACAACAACACGAAAGCGAAATGTAATTTTTTTAAAGTCCCAATTTCTCCAAAAAAGAAGAAAGAAACGCGACAACCACAACAACAACAACACCAACAACACACTTTTAAAAAAGCAAAGAAAACAAAACAAAAAAATTGCAAAAAAGTTAAAATAAAAACGAAAAAATGTAAAAGCAAACTGAGAGCAGAATAAATATGTGAGAAGAGAAGATGAGGAAAAGATAAAGATAAAGATAAAAAACCGCAAGAATATGAGAGTCAAGTTTTTGCTACTTTGAGATAAAAGAGAAAAGAAGAAAATACAAGATGGAAAACCAACAGCAGAAAAACCATGTGTGTAAAAACCATGATGTTGCTAAATGAAAACAAAAACAAATGAAAAAAACCTACAAAAAAATTGCAAAATCAATGTAAAAACAATGCAAAAAAAAGAACAACTATATTACACACACAACCAACCAACACACACACACATATTACAACAAACAAACAACAACAACAACATATATGAGAAATACAAAAAAGGAAGAGAAAGAAAAACGCTAAAGCGTAAAACTTATGAGCGGCGAATTGCAAGCAGGATTTTTATGTTTATATACTATTATTATCCAACAGAAAGGAGAGTGCGAAAGGAAATATTTCGATTCAGACAAACCATTATTACACTTTGCAGAAATCTTCTATATATTATATATTTAAAGAATTAACTTGTGAAGCGATTTTATTTGCGTTCCTTGACTTCTGTTACAAAGAGAATCGAGAAATACAACAAATAAACAATGTTTTTACACACATACACACCATAAACACACACATACGATATAAAATATTAAAGAAGCAAGGAAGAAGTATAGGTCGCCGACATCGCCGGTCGGGGCGCAGTGTGAAAATTCATATTTTTTTATTAAACACAAAACGAAATCTAATAAAGAATAAACAAACAAACAAACAAAAAAAATCTTTGAAAAAATTGCAAAACATACAAAACCATTTATACGCAAAAAATGCAAAATATTTAAAAAACAAAAAGCAAACAAAAAACCATGAAACAATGAGAGAAAAAATATATAAAAAGGAAAAAAACATAACCGAAACCCGGATTGGAATATATATATTCAAGGGAATTATTGCGAGATTTACCGAAGATTCGAGGCAATTCCAATTTTACTTTTCACAAAAAACTATTTACGCAAGTCAACACAACAACAACAACAACAAGAAAACACACTTAAATATATAGCAGATATACTATATATGTATACTTATATATTAAAGCGATATATAAAGAAAATAATTTGTACGATTAAAACAAATAGGATTGTTGAAATTTGATGATTGCGCATCTTTGAAGCAAACAAAAAAACAAAACAAAACCCCAACTAAAACCATTTGAATATAAATTGTAATGAAAACGCAGCGATTGAACGTCAACTCAATGTAAAGCAGCAGCAGCAACAGCGCAGCATACCTTTGTACACCCAACAAATTTAATTACAATAAAAGAAATTCCACTTCGGCAAATTGGAACAGTCTCTTTTTTTGGGGGGAATAAATATCAAAAGGGGATGAAATCTAAGGGGGTCTTAATAATAATTATTTCAAAAGTTTATAAGTTACGAGATCTATCGAGTTTATATCTTAAAAGTTAAGTGAAAAGTCAACGTTATAATAGAATATTCATATCAACGATGCTTTAAATATATTTAATCTGGTTTTCGAAATATTAAAAACACATTTTTATACCCTTGCAGGGTATTATAATTTCAGTCAGAAGTTTGCAACGCAGTGAAGGAGTCATCTCCGACCCTATAAAGTATATATATTCTTGATCAGCATCACTAGCCGAGTCGATCTAGCCATGTCCGTCTGTCTGTCCGTCTGTCTGTCTGTCTGTCTGTCTGTCTGTCTGTCCGTCTGTCCGTTTCTACGCAAACTAGTCCCTCAGTTTTGAAGCTATCTGAATAAAACTTTGTAAATAGCCTTCTTTATACTCTCACTCGTACATAAGTCGGAACGGGCCAGATCGGACGACTATATCATATAGCTGCCATACAAACGATCCGTAAATTTGTTGAAAAAAAATTATACGTTCACTGTTTTTTAACATATCTTGATAAACTCTCGGGTATAAGCTATATATATTATTCTAGATTTTCGGATTTAATTTTATAAAGATCGGACTACTATATCCTATAGCTGCCATAGGAATGGTCGGGAAATTTTTAGAAAAAAATTATAACTTTGTCAGTTTTCAACATAACTTCTTCTTCTTTTATATACTGGTACTTTATATTTTTTCAGAATTTTGTTGTAAATTTCATAAAAATCGGACGACTATATCATATAGCTGCCATACAAACGATCGGTAAATGTGGAGGTAAATTACATTTTACTTTACATGTCAAAATGTAAAAAAATGTAAAACTGTAAAAATAAAATTGAGTTGAAAGTAATTCTATTTAAAATAGATAGGGTTAGATTATAATTAATAAAATTGAAATTTGCAAGGGTATACAAACTTCGGCGTGCCGAAGTTAGCTTCGTTTCTTGTCTCAAGTTTATATATACCTATTTAAAAGATATGTAAAAAATCGGATTATTTTTTATATATTTATATAATTAAAAAGTTACGAGATTCATCGAGCTTATACTGAAAAGTTAAGTAAAAAGTCAACGTTATAATATAATATCCATATCCACGATGCTCTTAGAATATTTAATCTGGTTTTTGAGATATAAGAAACACATTTTCTCAAGTTTATTTACACATATTTAAAAGAGATATCAAAAATGTGATTATTATTTATTGTTTTATTATTTATAAAGTTAAAAAGTTACGAGATCCATCGATCTTATATTTAAAAGTTAAGTGAAAACTCAACGTTATAATATATTGCCCATATCTACGATGCTTTTAAATATATAAAACTGGTTGTTGAAATATTAGAAACATATTTTCTCAAGTTTATGTATACTTATTTAAAAGATATATCAAAAATCGGATGTTCCCAGCTGATCAACTCTTATATAACTGCAAGACTTCTAAAGCAAAGGCAGTTCAAGGTATTTAGCATAATCGAATAAACTTTATTTAATTCTATCAACATTCGTTAGCTTACCATCAAGCACAAGGATTACTAACAATGGTTGAAAAATCGTTAAAAACAAAGGTATCAAAGCGGAAAAAGCACACATGAAATGCAAGAATATTTACGATCTTAAGAGTAGAGATTTGATTTACATAGCAAAATGATAGCTAATAAATATAAATAAATAGACTTTTGGCCGCTTGTTGTTAAGATCTCCGTTAAAAGCCAACACATTCAGCCCGACTAGGATGCACGCTCTCCTCCGAATCAAGGCTAAGCTGGTTCACATCTTAGTCCTCGTCATCGTCATCATCCGAGGGCACAAACAGATCGTTCTCCTCGAGGAAGTTGGCCACGTTCTTGCTGATGGTGGCGCCCACAAAGAGACCCGGGATGACGGCACACAAGATGGCCAGCAGTCCAAATGGCATCTCCTCTGGCTTGGGCCGAATGGCTCCGCTGCGGAAATAGACACTCGACATGTGGCGATGCAGGACGTTGAGGCTTTGGGGGTTCTCCGACACCCGGCGTGAAATCCGACGGACGGCCATGTTGAGTGGAAGGGCCAAACGCGAGACAATCATCTTGGTGAGGTGATAACAGGGCTCTCAAGACCAAAATTTGTAGAAATTTGTGCAAAGATTTTTCAGATTCCGTGAGTCAAGCAGCTGATATGGTAGTGCTGGTAAACGTGTTTAGTAAGACGACTCCCACGCATCAGCCAGTGCTAAGCAAGACCCCGTAGAAGAGAGCGCGCAGTTTGAAACCAACTCCTCCCTTTTTGTTTACAAAATAAAAATTAAAACACTTTCTGGTTTTTGGGTTGCACATTTTACAGCAGGTTGTGTGTGTGTGTGTGTGTGTATATATATTTATTTTTTTTAGAGCTCATACAAATGCTCGGGGTTCAATTACATTTAGGGTGGTGGCCATGTATAAATATATATATTATATTTCAATCGATTTTGCTCTTAACTAGTAAAATATATATATGTATATAGTATCGATTGTTTTTATATATCCATATCCATCCGATGCTTAGCAGATTTCTTGTGAGGATTTGTGTGTTTATGCTGGATCTAGGTTTATATATTTATATAGGACTTGATTTATTTTATGAAATTCTACACAAACAACTCAAGTTGTGCCCGAAAGAACAAAAAAATATAAATGGCAGTTTTGTACATAAATACACAATTAATGCTTGTCTGGCCAAGGGCTAAGTAAACAATCGTGAATATATATCTATATATATATTGGGTTGGAGCAAATCATGATCTCTGCTTTGCTTCTCTTCACTCACAAAGTACAGACACTAATTTACGCTTTAAATAATTGGCTAAAAATCGAGCTAAATGTATACATATTTTTGTTTTAATTGATTTGTGAAGCTGTTTTACTTTTTTGCGCCCTTTGAATTAAAAGTACTTTTAGGCTATTAGGAAATCATTGGTGTAGGAAACACAAGCGCGGCATGCAAAGAGAGAGAGAGACTATTTTTTAGGCGCTGAAAATAGACATCCGGCAAGCTTAGTTTATCTTAGAAATTACGTATGAAAATTGCACTAAACACGGAAAGGGATGTACACAATATAAATACGATGATAAACGGTGTGTTATATGTTTGTATGTTTTGAAACAATCTGACAGCATTATCGGATCATTCGACTAACTAACTTTTGATTGTGGAGTGTGTGTCATTATCGCCCGCCTTCTTCTTTATTGGACATTTATGTTAGCCACGATTACCGGCCATGATTCGGGGCAGCAAGTAGAACCTTCTGGTGTATGATTCACACCCCACAAGTGGCGAATGTTGATGCTCTTTTAACAAATAAATACTATAAAAATAATACGTAATATTACCCCTGGGGATGCACGGGGCACGTTACCAGTTATAAACAAATACAATTACATATACATACAACAATTTAAAGTAAGCTAAAATTGCAATTTCCACAGAGTGTCACACTTGAATTTTGCAGCAAAACAAGTCGATTCTCTGCTCTAAAATAAATACCTCTTGAAAATTGCAATTTATGTTTATGTTTTTTTCGGGATTTTGGGATGTCCTCTGAAAACATTTACATACTCAAAACACAGGGCTCGATGATGGAGTAGATATACTCCCATTCCCACGAGCGTCACCAATTTAGAGGGCGGGGCAGAGGCAGGCAGGCAGATATTCAGGGCCACGTAGACGCTAGCCTTTCTCTTTCTCTCTTCAATCGAACTCCGCAATGGAGGGCGAGGGCGGTGCATTGCGATTCAAGTCGACATGGACGCTCGATCCGCCTGAGGAGGAGGATGAGGCTTTGGCCTTGGGTGGGGCGGCAGCGGAGGCAGCTTCACCGTCGCCTGGTCATAAGTCCTGAAAGCGCCGCACATCCTCCCAATAGTGTGACGGTATCTGGAACATCTTGGCGGGGATGTTGTCGCGAAATTCAAACTTCTGAAACGTCACCTTGGCGGTGACCGTGTGCAGCACTGGGATCTCGATCTTAACCGGAAAGCCTGTCGGCAGCTTAAGCGTGACGAACTCGCGCAGCTTGTTGATGTGCTTTAGCGGTGCCACCACCTCCAGAACGTCCAGCAGCATATCCACGCTCAGGGGAAAGTCCTTGCTCATTGCCACCGTGGCACGCAGCGTCTTGTTCGACTGCTTGTGGACGGGCGGCCGGCCCAGCTGCGGGCACTTGCCCACTTCCGCGTCCAGATACTGACGCCAGGTGACCGTGGTGGCGGGCGGTGCCTGGAGCGAACTGCGACGCGGCAATTCCGGCAGTGTGATGCCATTCGGTGCCGTCGGCGTATTGGTCTCGGGCGGCGTGGCCGTATGCTGGCTGTTTAAGCTGGAACGTCGGCCATCCATCGGCTGCTGATGATTGCCACTGCTGCTGCTTGTGCCGCCCTTGGTGATTGTCTCGACAATGGCCCGATTCTTTTGCAGATCCTCATGGGAGAGGTGTTCGCGCCGCTTGCGCTGCTTGAGGATCAGGCCCTGGATCGTGTAGATCTCGCATTGATACTGCCCGCCAATCAGTTCCTTGCGATTCGCCCGGAATATCCAGCCGCGCTGCGCCCGGGCAAACTGTATCGTCTTGGTGGACATCTGGGTGGCCAGGATGTCGGTGGACATGAGGACATCGACCTCGTCCTCCATGTCGGACTCCTCGTAGCGCAGCCGCTGGAAGCACTCCTGCTCATTGTCCAGCAGCACAAGCGAGTCCCTGGGCGGCGCCTCGCCGCGGAACAGGAACGAGATGTCGCCGCGCTCCCAACGCATATCGTTGAAGTCCACCAACGTGGTGTCCAGACGAATCGAGGCGCCCGACTTGTACAGCCGGCAGATGTCCGAGGGCAGGATGCGTGAGACGAGCGGCAGCCAGGACTGAAAGTCCCACTTGAACTCCATGTAAAAGTCCTGCATCTGGCGCAAGGCATTCACGAGCTTCTCCCGCCGACCCTCCATGTGTTCGCGGGACTGCAGCTTGAGCATGCGCAGCACCTGGGTGATGGTCTGGCGGTCGCCGTAGCTAATGGCCTCGGACAGCGGGGACCAGCCCTCGTTGTTCTTGATCTTTACGGGGGCGTTGTGGGCCAGTAGCAGGCGCACGGCATGCTTCCTGCCCAGCATTACGGCGAGGTGGAGCGGTGTGTTGCCATGCTTGTCCTTCCGCCCCACCTCGTCCTGGGCGGTGCTCATCAACAGGCGCCTTTGCAGCGACTTGATGTCGTCCTCGAACACGCTCTGATGCATCGGGTAATCCAAGGGCTCGTTCACTGTGACCAGGGGAGGTGCCACCGCTACTGCTGCTGTTGGTGTCGTAGTTGTGGTTGTGGTGGTGATGGTGGTGCTATCGCTGGCCGCCGCAGGTGTGGTTGCTGCCGCGCACAGGTGTGCGTGCGTCGGCGGGCGCTCCGCAGGGGGATCACCATCACCGTCACTGCCACCTTCGCCATCGTCGCCCTCACCGGCCGACTGATACTCGTCCGAATCGTCACTGGACGTCGACTTGGCTTCCGCCTCCGCCTGCTGCTTGTGCTTGTCGCACTCGTCCTCTTTTTCGTTGGACATGTCACTTTTCTGCCCCGTCGCGTCGTCCGGAATTAATCAATCTTTTTCGTTTTCTTTAGTTTATTGGAGATGGCAAAGTAACGATTCGTTTTCCATCGATTATTAGATGAATCGATTGTTGAAACTATTAACGAGAAAAATTACAAAAATCATTGCAGAAAATTTTGGAAATTTGTAGTATGTCAAGGTTTAAACATCTGTTGGAATCTATAAGGCTTTGCTTTGAGAGTACGAAATAAAATTAGTTAAAATTGCAGGCTCTTAATTTTATTGGAGTTACCAGCCGTTACGCGGGGGCGCGACCATCCGGCAACGCCGCGCCCAGGTGTCAACAACTGTCGACGGTCGGAGCGGGGGGGACAGTGGACAGTGCGAATGCAATATGAATTAAGCGGATAGCGAGAGGAAAACAAACAAAAACAAGTGTCATAATCCTATCCACAGAACTCGGAGATCGGAGATAATGTCGAGCGATGAACTGTATCGCGTAAAGTACTCTAGTTCGCGGAATCAGCGCCAGCAGACGCCCTTGAACACCTCTGCGCTGCACTGGCAGCGCCAGCAGTATGGCTACGAGCTGGACGAGCTGCTCCGCCGGCGGCTCCTGGCCTCACCCGCCTACGTGGACAGGCTGGAGCAGGAGGCCCTCCTCGCTGGCCACGAGGGATGCGTCAATTGTTTGGAATGGACGACGGACGGACTCTGGCTGGCCTCCGGTTCCGATGACTTTCGTGTGATGATCTGGGATCCGTTCCGGAAGAAGCGCGTCCATGTGATCAGCACCAAGCACTTGGGCAACATGTTTTCGGTGAAGTTCCTGCCCAAGCACAACAACAACATCGTGGCGACATGTGCGGCGGACAAGTTCATCTACGTGTACGACATCAATCACTCCCACGAAACGCTCTTCTCCTGCAACTGCCACCTGATGCGGGCCAAGCGCCTGGCCACCGCCCAGGACTCGCCGTACATTTTCTGGTCGGCGGGCGAGGACGGGTGCATCCTGCAGCTGGATATGCGGGAGCCCCATCACTGTCGTCCCGAAGAGGGCAACGGTGTGCGGCTTCTTCGGCTGTGCAATCAGGTGGAGGGTACCACGGAGGCCAAGTGCCTGGCCATAAATCCCATGCGGACGGAATACCTGGCCGTGGGCGCCAATGATCCCTTTGCCCGTGTGTACGATCGCCGCAAGCTTCCCTCCAGCAGCGGAAATGGTGCGTATATCCAGCCAAAGCTAGCTGATCTCGGACATTTACCCGATGTTTAATCATCTCTTTCAGATCTCTCGGCTTGCGTGGCCTACTACGCTCCCGGGCAGATTGTGAAGAACATCACACGGAACATTGTCCACGAGTCCCGGGCCGTCACTTATCTCACCTTTAATGGCAACGGCACGGAGCTTCTGGTCAACATGGGCTGTGAGCACATCTACCGCTACGATCTGAACAGTGCTGCCCCTCCGGTTTTCTACGAACTACCTGCCTTCACATCGCCCGTCAGCCACGACGAGGAAGTGGAGGTGGAACATGTAAAGGCGCCCCACAGGAGCCGCAGCCTGCCCTCCAGCATTGAGGTTCACAAGAAGCAGGGCAACGAGTTTCTGGAGAACGGCAAGCTGGTGGCCGCCATCGATGCCTACTCAGCGGCCTTGGCCAAGTACCCCCAGGGGGAGGTGTTGTATCTGAACAGAGCCACGGCTCTGATGCGTCGCGGCTGGTTTGGGGATATCTATGCAGCTCTGAGGGACTGCCACGAGGCCCTGCGCCTGGACCCCGGCTATGTGAAGGCTCACTTTCGTCTGGCAAGGGCTCTGCTGGAGCTGCATCGCCCGCAGGATGCGGACAAATGCCTGCAGGCACTCATCCAGCGGTTTCCCTCCTTTGCAAACAATCACGGCGTCCAGACGCTGAACAAGGACATCAAGGAGAACCGCCGGCAGTCACAGAATACAGAGCCACCGGCACCAGAGCCGGTGGCAATGGAGGATGGCTTTCGCTATATGCGTCTCTCAGACGCCGAGTACGAACTCCGCTCAACGGCCAGAGATTATATGCAGCGGTATGTGGGCCATTGTAACATCACAACGGACATCAAGGAGGCCAATTATCTGGGCAGCCAGGGTGAGTTCATTGCTGCCGGCTCCGATGATGGCAACTTTTACATTTGGGAAGGCGATACTGGAAAAATTCGAGCTGTTTATCGGGCGGACAGTGCCATTGTCAATTGCGTGCAGCCGCATCCGAGCATCTGCATGGTGGCCACCAGTGGCATCGATCACGACATCAAGATCTGGTCCCCGTGCGCCGCCAGTGCCGAGGAGCGGCCCAACCTAGTGGCGGATGTGACGCGTTATGTGGAAGATAATCAGCAGAAGATGCGCACCGATCCATTTGAACTGAATTCCGGCAACGCGTACTGTTTCAACAACTAATGTGAACCTAGATCCCGAGTCCAACAACGAACGGCGATCGATACATCTGGCAATATATCAAATATTAGTATAATTTACATTGTAAGCGAAAATATTTTTGTTAATTTGTAATCGAATCGTAACTACTGACTGTGTAAACAGCGAAGTTCGATGAGATCTGAATGATGATGAGTATGTTACGAAGTAATATAGAAATAAATGCGGAGAGATTCCTCCATTGAAAACAACAACGCACTGCATCGAGAGTTTGTTTTGTAATTATTCTGTTTATTTACCGTAGTTTTTAAATCTATGCTCACATGTATACATATACATACATATAAATATTTTACTTTATGTAATAATATTCAAGTATAGTTCCTCCCCTTACTCGCTTTTCCTTTTTTACTTCTTGCTCTATCGTTCTGCCTTATGTTCTTGGCTTTAAACTAAGTAGAAATGATCGCTTTCTTGCTTGTTTGTTATTAAAATATATATCTCGTTTATATTAAAAGTTGTGTTTTTCGAAAAAGTCCACACAAAAAATTAAAGTACAACTTTGCATTTCTTTCTATTTGTTTATTCATTAGGTGTAGATGAAGGATGCTTGTGTGTGTGGCTTGGAAAATGAGTTTGCTGTTTGCAGTGTGTCTGTGTGTTTGTTTCTGGGGGGCGTGGCATGTCTGGGGGTTAGTTAGTGGCTTATAAACTAACCGAATGTGTTGCAATCAATATTCGCGCCCGGTCCGGCTCTTTATCCTTCCTACTTGCACATTTCACACTATATTTATAATTATCTTTATATACTTTTACTTTTTAATGAATCCTCGTTTAATTACTTTACAAAAGTGCGCTTTCTAGTTTTGTTTTGTTTTGTCAGGGCATTCCATAATCGTTGCTTTTATACAGAGTGGATGTGTGTTTTTGTCCATTTTATTTTATTTTGTAATTGTTAATAATATATTACAAACTATTTTATGCAGAAATCAAACGAATACACAATTCAAATCAAGTTCTGTGGGGGCGTGGCGTGGCTTCTTGCAAATTGGAAGGTCATGTGAATATGAGTGGGGCAGAGGTGGTGGTGGTGCCAACACCACCTTTGTTTCTTTACATGCTAATCATTTCTATCTGTCAGCGTTGTGTGAGTGTTTGTGTGTTCCTAGTGTACTTTTACATGAATTTCTTGTATATATCAAATGTCGTTCTTCTCATTATGTTTTTCTCTCTCTTTTCTTGTTGGAATTTTGTTTTGTTTTCTTGCATACATTATAAGTTTCTTATAGTTCCTCCTTTTTGTTTTTGTTTCATTTTCTTGTTTTTTTTATGTTGTGTTTTATGTATTTTTTTGTTGTTGTTGTTGTTTTGTTTTGTTTATTGTTTAATACCAATATCAACCCTCCCGCTTTATTGAACTGGGTGTCTCTGCCAGGCCTTTCACTTTGAGGCGATCGGCGGTCTTAAGAAATGCTGGCAACTGTTCCTGGGACACGTTCACCTCGCCGGCGTACATGAACTCCAGTATAGCCTGTAGGTGTATGTAGGAGACATCTTTCAGGATGATGATTGGGTGTTTCGATGGGTTTTCCTTAAGATTTTAAATTAATTTAATTAGTTGAAGCTTATTTTTCATTTTAAATTAATAAAAACTCACCTCTAGTAGCGCTTTAAAGTAGGGACTGCATGCGGACAGCACCATTTTGTGTGCTTTGCAGGTTTGGCCTTCGCAGGCGAGTGTTACCTGTAAGAAATCATTCAGAAATCAGTTAAATCCATTCAACATTTTCCCCAAAAAAACCAACAAACACAAAATGAGCGGAGGAGCACCTTAAAAATTACAAAGAAAAACGCACAGCAAACGAACATGAAGAACAAAGGAAACAGGTAGAAGAAAAGCAGATAGAAATGAAAGAGTGTGAGGAGAACAGGTAGACGGACAGACAGAAAGAGAGAGAGCCGAGACCAGAGCTAAGCTGGTGTTTGACCTCTGGAAAGGGGCGGTCAAGAGCTAATCGCGGCCAAGAGCAACAGAATACATTTTAGCTCGTCGGTGAATGGTCAGTTACAGTCGAACTTTCAACATTTACAACTTATAATTTACAATTTCATTATTGTTTTATATTTATAATAACCAAGTTCATAAGGTATAATATATAAATTAGAGAAATCCGGCTTATTTCCGACTAAATTCCAGTTTGAGAAAATAGACTAATTTTTTGAAAGTGGCTTTTCTCCTACGGAAGGTTCGCGAAGGTTCTTATTCGGATTTCCAGGCTTTAATGGTACTTACATCTGTGAAGCTCTTCTCGTCGCGCAAGTGACGGAACGAGGTCACCATATTCGTTTGAAAATCGTTCCATTTCAGAAAGAACTGTTGATCCGACGACATCATGAAGAAGCTTGTGTTGGTTTGGTGGGGGCGCGCTGCGGGATTTATTGCAGGGCAGAGAGCTCGCTCCTTGTGTTAATTTAGAGGCGTGGCCGAAAGGTTTACCGTTAGATCCACAGTTAGGTTCAGTTCAGTCTGGCTTCTGCACTCTGAAAGGGAAATATAAACAACGTTAATCTTGGCGAAATTAGCAGCGAAGCTGAGAGAGCAGCTCCAAGGAGAATTGCGAAAGAGCGAAGCCTAACGACAACGACTCACAGCCGAAAATATATTCTCAAAATAAAAGCAATGGGCGCATGTGCAGCGGCAGTGTAATGGAAATGGGCTTTTCGCAGTTGGAATGCCCGGCGCATCTGTGTGTGAGTGTGTTGGAAAATGTCAAAGTGCTGAGCCAGCGGCAGCCAAAAACAACAAAAAGCACAACAAAGAGCTAGCAAACCCGCAAAGGTTAAGCAAAAAGGCAAAAATAATATCAAAGACGTCGAGAGACTCGCGCGCTCGCTCAGTCGAATGCCTTTCACTTTTCAAGGCGATTTCTGCATTTTCAGTAATTCGCTTTGCTTATTTGAATTTGAGTCTCTCACTCACACGCTCGCGCACAGTGGCTCAGAACGACAGGAAAACAGATCTACATATCTATTCGTTGCAGCAGCTGCTGCAGCGTATTTTTAGCTATTCATTCTTATGTTTTCACAAGCACAACTCCAAGATGGCGGCTGCATTGAGGAATCACAACTCATTGGCACTTCACATCCATTAGTTATTTGTGCTCCGCCTGCACCCGCTCCATCCCACTGTGCGGACAACATGTGTTTTCCTCTTGCGGTATAGTAGTTGTTGACGCGACACACATATGCGCTACACTGGCTGCCCGGCTGATGTGTGTAGGCGGAGAGAAGAGCATTCCGAGTTCACCAGAGCTTAACTTGTGCAGTCGCTCACTCACAACACACACACACACACACTCGCGCGAATACTTGGCTAAGCGCTCTCAACTTTCAACTGCCGTTATGATTTCGCAATTACATTACAACAAAACAACAACAACAACAACGAAGACGACGAAGAGCAGACATCGTTGGAAATTTCAACGGAACGAGAGTGTGTTTGTGAGTGTGGGCAGGCAACTATCTCGCTTGCACTTGCGCCCGGGGTTATCTGTAGCTTCTTCTAGGTGCATTTCGTTCTGAGGCGCGACGCGGGGCAATAAGAAGACCGGAGGTGGATAGTTGTCTAATTTCCGAGCTATTGATTTTTCCCCCCATTAAGAAATTGCATCGAGCGAATGTACTTTTCTCGGTTTTGCTTCTTAAATACAACCAGTTTTTTTTTTTTCGGCAAGTCGCCCAGACAACAACAGAATGTATGAAAGGAGCGAGTGAGGCCGTGAGTAAGTGAGTGAGTGAGCGACAACAACAATTCAAAACGAGTTCGAACGAAAGTTGCAACACTCTTACAATTTGAGCCGCAGTCGTCGCGCCGCTGCTGCCGAAGCAGTTGTTGTTATTGGATTACTCAACCCGTATGTCGGCAAGAACTACACTCGGGGGAAATGTGTGTGAGAGCCTAGACAATGGCGGCGGCAACTCTTCGTGGCATGCAGCAGCAGGGACGACAACAACAACAGCAGCGGCCACTATGGCTTTGTGTACTTGGTGTTCCTGTTTGGCCAACGTTTAATTACTTCGCATTTGTTTATGCAAATATTATTGTAATATGTTTGTAAAATTAGGTCGCGCTCCGCGTTACTTTTTAGTTCATATACACGCAGCACCAGCAGCAGCAGCAGCAGCACAGCACGCATACAGTCACGTCACTCACACATACAGCCGCCGTTCACATACACTTGTGTCTTTTTTCCACACTTTCCTAATCATTTTACTTTGCTCGGCGTGCACTCTGTACTTTTACCAATGCGTAAATGGCACGGCTTTGGCCGCAGGAGCACGCTAATTGCGCCGTGGACACGTTTTCTCTATATCTTTTTGTTTCAGTTTTAATACATACACGCTTTTTTGTCCCGCACTCTCGACTCACCTCTGCTTTCGCTCGCTAACGCTGCTTTCTTTTTTCTCTTTCCGATGAGTTTCTTTTGCGTTTTGTATCCGTCGCTTTGCAACACCGCCGCGGTTCGCTTTCCAGTACTGTCACTTGGTTTTGTGGCAGTCAACTTTTGTCTATGTGCGCGTAGTGATGCAAAACTAATTTTGTTTTTATCCCCATTAACACTATTTTAATGCTCTGTTTTTGGTTTTGACTTTTATACAGGTGCGCGGGAGTTAAAGCTTAAGTAAATCCTAAACATTACCTACCACGTGGAAAGCAAAAACTTCTGAATAAATGTATAAGTACAGCGTTTCAGGTAGCCAAACTTTCCCGTTTTCGCGGTACGTAATCGATACTATCGAATGTTTTCAAATATCGAATGTCGCAATCGAGTTTATTCTTTCGTTGGATTATAAAATGTTGCGAACTTTGCGTTTACATAAATTTATAAATAAAAATGTTCGTAAAGAGTGCACGAGACTGCAGAACACGGCGCCCGATGAGAGGCAGAGCTCGAGGCAAAAGGCGTGGCTGCTCGCCAAGGAGCGGTACAAGCAGCACGAGCACGTTTATTACAGCTCCGTTCTGGAGATGAAAACAAAGCCGTATTTCTCGGTTCCTGATGTCTCTCCTCTGCCGGAGGACTGGATGGACGACTACGAGTTCTATCGCGGTGCCCAGGATGAGACGGATAATAAGCAAGGCACGCCGGATCCCAAAGTTCCCGCCTCAAAAGTACCCTGCAGCGGATGCGGCGCCCACCTGCATTGCTCCAGCGAATCGCTGCCCGGCTACATACCCAGCGAAATCTTCCGGGGAAGGACACAGGAGGAGTTGAAAACCATCGTGTGCAAGCGTTGCCATTTCCTGCATCACTACAACATTGCCCTGGACGTGGAGGTGGCACCTTCAACCTATGTGGACACGATATCGCGCATTCAGGACAAATTCGCGCTGGCCATCGTGCTGGTGGATCTCCTGGACTTCCCCAGCTCCATCTGGCCGGGCATGCAGCATGTGCTGGGTACCAAACGACCCGTCTTCCTGGTGGGTAACAAGGTGGACCTCCTGCCTCGCGACTCCAACACCTATCTGCAGCACGTGAAGGCATCCCTGCAGCGGGAGTTCATTAAGCACGGCGGTGGCGATGGAATGAACATTAAGAATGTCAGCCTAATCTCCGCCAAGACCGGCTTCGGAATCGAAGAGCTGATCACGCAACTGCACAAGAACTGGGCGTACAAGGGCGACGTCTATCTGCTGGGCTGCACCAATGTGGGCAAGAGCTCGTTGTTTAACATCCTTCTTAACTCGGACTATTGCCGACCGGAGGCCAGTGATCTGGTGCGAAAGGCCACCACTTGTCCCTGGCCGGGAACCACGCTGAAACTGCTGGGGTTTCCCATTTTGCGGCCATCCAATGATCGGATTTACATGCGTTTCAAGAGATTGGTGGCCGAGCGCGGTGAAAGGGCCGCTATAGAGCAGATGCGTCGCCAAGAGGCTAGGAAAACTGGAGCAGCTTCGGCAGCCCAACCGGCATCAGCCGTGGGACGCACCTTCGATCGTCGCGACGACCTCAGCGATGCCTTTGCCATGGCCAGTGGCACGCAACCCATAACCACGCTGAACGAACGCCGGGAGGAGTACAAGGAGGCGCGGTGGGTCTATGACACGCCCGGTGTGATGCAGCCAGATCAGCTCACGCCTCTGCTTACCCCCGAGGAGCTGACCAAGTTGCATCCGGCAACGATGATTCGTCCCAGAGCCTTTCGCCTTCGTCCCCAAATGAGCATCCTGCTCGGCGGCTTGGCCCGCCTGGATCTCCTGGAGATATCCTCAAGCTTCAAAAAGCAAATCGAGTGGCTAAAGGTCTTTGTGTTTGCCTCGGCGCACCTTCCCGTACTGATAGCGGATACCCAGGAGGCGGCAAATGTCTACAAACGCTATTTGGGCAAACCCCTTCTGGGCGTTCCCATGGCTGGCAAGGAGGATTTGGACGCGAGATTGAAACGCTGGCCGGGATTACAGTGCAAGGAAGGCGATATTGTGGTGAAGAACGAAGACGAAGAAAGCGAAGGAAGGCTACCTTGTGATATTACACTCAGTTCAGCGGGCTGGATGAGCCTGCTCTTGCCCGGGCACTCAGAGTGTCGCCTACGGGTGTGGACACCGCATGCGGCGGGCATATATAAGCGGGAACCGGCTTTAATACCCCTTGCGGATCGGTTGGTGGGAAAGCACATTAGGAATTCGCTGGCGTACAACACCACAAAGCCTTTTGTTTTTAAGAAGTAAAAAAATATGAGAATTGTTGATTCATTTTATGTATTTCAGAGATTTTTGGGATGTTTATACATTTGTATAATAGTTTGTAGAAAATTTAATTTTTATAAATGATTTATATAAAGTAAATACCTTATAAAAAGTAAACCCTTAAATTTAATTAAGTTGTTTTTATTTTCTTGATTTAAAAAGATTCTGGGAAAAGTATCGAATACTTAGTGCATCTATCGGTACCGCACCGATTGTTGTTCCAGCTCTACTGTGCTCTACACCTTTTGCAGCGAGTTGGCAGTCCCGCCGCAAAATGGTAATTTTTCCGATTTATTATTAAAATAGAATAAAACAATCCTAAAAAATACATAAAATATTCAAAAATTAAAAGAAAAATAATAATAAATTTATATATATGCCGGTTGGAGGTCAAGTAGGGGTTTTGAGCAGTTACCACCGTTGGATGGTGAGGAGGGATCAGCATCGCCTGTGACTTCCTCCGCTGGTACGCTGTTGCCTGCTGCTCTTTAAATTTTTCGCTGTTTCTGTTATCTCGATCTCCCGGGAAAAGCAATCAAAAGCAGATAAAAGCGTTTGAAAAACTCGTTATACAAATATATTCAAATATTATCTTTCTTCTCATCACCTAGATTACGGTCACACTTTCTGGATTTTGTTCTGCACCAAACGCAGTCACTTTAGTTGCAACGAAAAAAGTAATTTTTCTCCGATTAACAAAGAATTCCTTGACTCAATTCTTCCGGTCCATGCAGCCATTGAAAATGAAACTGGCCTAAATCGGTGGCTAGGACCAAGCCCAAACTAGAAGTGTATCAACGCCAAGTGCGCGAATCTTGTGCAATCTGTGAGCAGAGGGGGCAGTGGAAGCGAACGCGAACTGCGACGCACCGCCGCTGTGTATGCTGTGAGGTGCAAAGAGAGGAGTCGGGTGTTGGGGAGACGGGAGTCGGGAGAATGGAGCACAACTCCAATAGCGCCACCGCGGAGACGTTCGCGGAGGAGGGGAGCACGACCCGGTTTGTGGGTGGCACAGCAACGGAGCCAGATTATGGTGGCATTGAGAACTGCTCGGGATCCGCAGCTTCGGGCAGCGACACCGTGAGCGCCAACCATGAGTTCCAGACTATGAAGCCCGGTCCGGGAGTGGTGCATAAGCTGCTGCCGCCGGCGACGAGCAACGGACGCACACGCCTCGAGCTGCCGCACAGTGAGCTGGTGAAGATGCTCTACTATCTGGAGGGGGAGCTGCAGGCGCGGGATGTCTGCATTGCTGCCCTGAGGAACGAGCGGGTGAAGCAGCTAATCGGCCAGCTGCGTACCAAGCGGCTGCAGCCAAACGATCCCTACGCGGCCATCTTCCGGGACAAGATCGCCCTCAATGGCAATCTCATTTCCCGGGAATCCTCCACACAGGCGGCCCAGGCCGAGATGGAGGTGCGTCAGATCATTGAGCAGCAGATGGAGCAGCAGTACCAGATGGTCAGCAAGCAGCGGGCCACGCACGTGCGCATGGTGAACATATTGACCGAGTCGCTGGAGAACAACCAGCGCATGCTGCAGGAACTGGAGGAGGAGAAGCGGAAGCACGAGCACGATACGGCGCAGGGCGATGATATAACCTATGGCCTGGAGATGGAGCGCACCAAGCTGAAGCAGGACCTTGAGGAGGAGCGGGCCCAGGTGGCCAAGATGGAGAAGGACCTAAAAAAGCTGCAGGAGACGCTCGAGTACGAGCGCAACAGGCAAAAGCAGATCGTGCTGCTGCTGATTGCCGAGCGCAAGAAGATCTTGATGAAGTACATTGAAGAAGGTGGGATTTATAGGATGCACTGCCTCTAGCTGTTTCCTTATTAATAATTTCACTTCCTATTAGGCAAACGGTCAGAGGACTTGGCTCAAATCCTGGCGGAGGAGAAGCAACGCTCGGACACCATTGCCGAGGGCCTGGAGGAAGAGAGCAAAAAGTCGCTGCGCATGGAGGAGGAGCTGGAGAAGCAGACCCAGTCCATGGAGCTCGAACGTAAAGCGTTATTGGCCAAGCTGGCCAAGGAGGAGATGCGGTTGGTTGATCTCAAATCTCTCCAGCAATTCATTGAGCTATAATTTTAATCATTTACAATTTATTGCTTTTTAGCGTCAAGGAGCTGGAGCAGGAGCTCAATGTGCTACGCGGCGAGCACGAGGCCCTGAAGAAGCAACAGCCCCTGGGGGGCAGCGGCTCGTCCGTGGCCGCTGCCGCCGCCAAGGCGCGACAATTCAGTGGTGAGTGAGCCAGACGAGGCCCTTTGCACCCCGGAAAACTGGCTGTTGTACCTTCTACACATATATCTATATATATATGGTTGCCCTCTTTTATAATTTTCTATATACAAACTTGAACTCTGAATACTTACTTATATATTACTTATGTTTTTTTTTTACGAACTCCTCTTGAAGCCGAAATCTTTTGTTAGAAAAAATGTTACGCAATTGCAAGGTGATTTGTTTTTTGTTTTGTGATGTTCCTTCTCGTGCACACCACTGTTGCACCAACCAAGCAGTCCAAAGATCACGCATTCGCACGCTCGCACTTCCCCTGCACACAGACCATTGGAGCACTCTGAGTAAAAGCCAGAAAGTAGCCAGATCTCATGACCATGCCGAAGCATTTCCACACACCCAGCTTGGCCCTGGCAAGGAGCCTTAAAATCTACCGATTTATGGTCTATTACCTCGTGGCTTATGCCAGGACCAAAGCTCGCCTTCGGAGAACCGATGATCGAGTGTAGTTTGTACCCTCATCTCCGCCAAATACTAATCCCAAACCTCTGCGTTTTGCAGACGACGCCTGTGCCACACCACCCATGGTGAACATCGCCAAGATCGTGCAGCCAACCGCCACGGTGAGCAGCATGCCAGTTTCGGGACCGCAGACCGGTATCGCCCGATCCATAGCCCCGGGCCAGAACATCCGTAGTGCTGGGATCGCCACAGCGCCCACGGGCACGGCCACGGCTGCCGTAGCACCACTAGCCTCGGCGGCCGTCCTCAGTCACAACACCACCACCACCACCACCACCAACAATACCACAGCCAATAGCACCGGCAGCGGCAGCAGCAGCAACGTTGGAGCAGCCGAGGCAGCTGCCAGTGTACCCGTTCCCGTGGTGGCGCCACCCTCTCCCTCGCCAGCCAAGATGCAGCCCACGGCTACCATTCAACGTGCGCCTGGCGGCAAGTATGCCGCTTTGGCAGCGGCAGCTGCTCTCGACCAGACGGCCACACCACCGCATCCCCATCCCGTGCCCATTGCCGTGCCCCCAGTTACGGTGCCACCGGCGGGAGCACGCGGCGCTCCGCCACCCATACCGACCAAGCCGATCGTTCCGCCCAAGCGGGAGCCATCGCTCTCCCGGCTGGGCTCCATAACGGGCACCAGCAGTGCCATAGCCGCGGCTGCCACAGCAGCTGTGGCGGCCACCGCCACCACAACAGCCACGTCGGCTTCGACGAGCGTGGCCGCTGCTGCTGCTGTTGCGGCAGCGACGGCGAAGCATAATTAGAAGACAGACACTCACTCCACTTCAGATCCGCATATTTAATCGATATATTGGCGTAACGTAAGTGAAATACTCAAGCGGCGTAGTCAGTCGTCGTCGTCATCCCGCTAGGCAACAGGGTCTTCCATCTCGAACTGCCACAGACAGACACAGCCTCCGATCCTCCGAAGAAATTCTGCCCCTAATTAATGTAATTTTAAGCAAAAAGTATACTACTTAAACCTACTTAAAGCTCATGCTAGTCTATGAACAATCTGTGTTTGAAAGAACGATGATTGAAGATACTTTCTTTTAGTTTTGTTTAATTTATTTTACTCTTAAAAATGTTGTTTAATTGTTTAATTTCCTGGGACTTATCCCTGTGAATGATAAATAATCTTAAAACACATATTTTAAGAGTGAAATTAAAGTCTTTAGTTTCTCAACCTCCTTTTCCGTTGAGCTCCTTTCCCAAGTCCTGTTTAATGTCAGTTCGGGATTGGATCAAATGTAATCCCTATAAATGTTTCATTATCCGCCTCTGTTGCCTAGTGTGATCGATATATATATGATAATGATAATAATAATTTGGCATGTCAAGTGAGTAGGATCAAAGTTTGTTAGGCATTAATTAGAATGATGATCGACCGACCCCCCCCAGCGGCTACTTATCTAAGTCTAGTTTAGTTTTTATTTTGTTTTTTTACCAAGCAAATGATGATACATTTTATATATACATAAACTTACACATAATGCCGTTGGCCAAGTTGGTTGAGAGTGTTGAGAGTGGCCAAGCCAAGCCAAGAGACATGCGAGTTTAATTGTAATTCCGTACGTTTGTAGTGACCGAATATTTGTACAAGGCCGTGCGATTCTCATAACGATAAAAAAAAACCCGAATAATATATATAGTAACTATATACGATATCCACAGATATATATATACATATATATGTATGTACTACCCCTGTGCTCTGTGCGTTGTTTAAAATAGTTCTTAGGCGTGTAAACTTCCTCCTCTGTGCAGCTAAAGTAATCGGTAGTGATTGATTTTAATCTTGTTTTAAGTTATATATGATTTGCCAGACCCCCAGCCTAACCTAGCAGATTCCAGAGAAGGGTATCCTATAGACACACCTCGTATATAGTTTAGAATGCTGTGGAGAGAGCTGCTTTTTGTGTGAACTTCCCTCCAGCTTGGATTTCCCTTTAGTCAAACGGCAGACAGCATAAGCAGCCAGTCACGTAGCGTTGTTGTTGGTACAATAAACAAAAATAGCAAAGAGGCACAAGATAAGCATATAAACAGCAAGTTAGCAATGCAAACAATCTATAACAAATTACACACAATGTATTGGAAAAAGTGAAAGATACAAGAATAAATTACACTAAACAAATAAATGCAATGCCTATTTCATTTCATTGTGTTCTCAAAGATCAAGGCCCTGGCCAGATTGCGGGCGCAGGCCAAGCGCATGAATGTCATGATGTCGGCAATGTTTTCCGCCCGATAGTCCTTGAACAGTACCGCTGACTGATCCTGGAGAAAGACACTAGATGTTATCAACTGTTTGGTAAAGTATTCATTCATCTTACATTGCCATGCTTATCCTTCTCCTGCTCTATAATCGGCACCAGCGCCGTTTCAATGTGATGCAGTATGGTTACCGTTTCCTTGGCAAAGATTTTGGGGTCCCTGGACTCTAGCAGCGGCAAAGCATCGATGATCAACGAGGGCCAGAAGCTGAATTAAAAAATATTATATAAAAGATTAGCCTTAAGCTGCAGATTACTTGCTTATACTCACTAATTGGGGGTTATTTTGGATTCCAAAAGATTGACCAGCAGCTCACAGGCCACGAGAAAGTCGCGGTTGTGATAGAATTGGAAGAACTCATGGTACTTGGTGAGGAAAACCAGGCGTGGCGAGGCAAACATACGACCGCCAATGTAGGCCAAAGTGTCGCCACACAACAGCTTGCCGGTCTCCGAGCAATGCTTGAGTATGTGGTCAGCAATGGCTGTGACTAGCCGCACATCCTTGGAGCGAATGGCCCACTCCAAAGCGTTGCTGTAGCGCTCATTGTCGTACGATCGCTTCGAGAGAACCTTGCATATCTCCTCTTCAACGCTCACGAGTCCCCGCTGCCTGGCCAGACTGATGAGCTTGGTGGCCTGCCTTTCGCTGCGTATGGGAATGCGTGGCAGGAGCAGCTCTATGGTCGCCTTGCCCTCCTGCTTGCAGCAGTCGAGATAATCGATGCCCAGCTGCCACAGATTGTGCGAGCCCATCAGGTAGCTGCCGTACTCGTAGATCATGGAGTGACGCAGGGCGGGCAAATCGCTGGAAAGGAAAATAAATAAAGTATTAGCAAAGTAACTAAACGAGAAACCAAGGCTTAACCCACATGTTGTGCTGATCAAAGTAGCTTTTCAGTTGGCCGGAATGATAGATTAGATCTATGAGATGCGTGGAGAACCAGTGCGTGTCGTTCAGCTTCTGGGCCTCGAATATAAACAACTTGATATCATGCCCCATCAGCTGGGTGACCATCCGGCTCATGTTGGTCAGCTGCTTCTCGGGGCACAGCATAGTCCAACGGTTCAGCCAATTGGAGGCGGCAATACGCAGCTCGTAGGGTTTGCAGGTGGGCTTCGTGAAGAGCAGGTATCCCGGCAGGTATTCGTACCAATCCTGTGACTCCATGATCCCGGCATCCCACTCCTTATTGTCGCCAGCGACCAGCAGTAGGATCTGCTCCAGCTCTGGCTCTGTGGCAAACACATTCGCCTTGATCTTGCGCTGCGTGTCCACATGCCAGTACTCCCACTGCGAATGGAACTTCTGCAGGGCGTAGCCCTCCTGGTAAACCGGCATGGACTTCAGGATCAACTCGGCTGCCTTAAATGCCGGCTGTCCAGCCTTGCGGTTCTGCGAGAGCATGGCCCGTACGAAATCCACCTGCCCCAACAGGATTAGCGACCTGAGGATGCTCCAATAGTCATCAGCTTCGCTGGCCTCCTCTTCCATCAGCACCAGATCGGTGGCGCGATCCTCGGTTTGCGGGGAATGAAAACGCGCCCACTCGAGCAGTTGCTGGACAATCATTTGGTTGTTCTGCAGGTACAGAATCTCGAACAGATGCCACAGGCATTCCGCCGCATAGAACACAATGATGGCATCGGTGTAGCGCTGCAGTCGTGGCTCATCCGTCTGCACCTCTGGCGACATCTTGGCCTGGTGCAGCTTCTCGAGACAGGCGCGCACAATGCTGCGGTATGCCCGTGAAATATTCACATACTTGGCACGCGACGCCTCCAACCCGAGCTGCTGCAGCGTGCCAAAGGTGGCGTTTGCCTCGGCGAGGACACTGCGCAGCACTGGCTCGTCAAATAGCGTTGACTCCTGGGTCATGTAGATGAGGACGGGCGCCTCGCCAGCTGTCTCCGTGGGTTCATCCCGGGAATTGTGATTGACATGCCGGTAGGCGCTCAAGGCGATCTTGTTACCCGGCACAAAGACGCCAGTTAATGTGTTGTTACCCAGAGTGGACAAGGGGTCGCCGAGCTCCTAAAAATAAAGCATTTAAAGTTGAATTATTTACCGGTAAAAATAACAACAAAAAAAACTTACAAAGGCGGGCACGCTGCTGTCGCTCATTCTGGCTCGGAGTCAATTAGTTGAAAGATAAAATCCGCAAGGATGTGCGTGGTGTTGGTTATGGCTACCAGATAACTAGCGGGATAAAGAGAATGTGCAGAAATAAACAAATTATTTCAAAATTTCCCAAATTCAGAATGTCCAACACGTTGTTGTTGTTGTTGCCGGGAATGCTTTTGGCTAGCGGGAAGAAAGAAGAAGAGTATATTGGTGTGACCAGTTGGCAGTAGAAAAAAACCAGAAAAGAAAAACTGGGCTTACCGAAGATGTGATATTAATTCATTGCACGTTTTTACAGCTTTTTTAAATTTTCCCAAGAAAATGCAACTCACGAATAAGCCCAAAACATATTTTCTCTGTGAAACATAACCGTTCAGGTGTTTAGTGAATATTTTTTATAGTTCCACCGTTTTAGTGCCTTAATTGAAAAGAGCGGCGGGCACACTGCCTTTCCCGCGAAGCTCTTGAACTTGCATTCTTCTGTTTTTTTTATTAATTTTCAACTTGAAATGGATCTCGAGGACATTACGGCGGTCATGAAGCTATGTGACGAAAATGTGCACAAGCTGCAGGACAGCTTACAGTCCTACCAGCGTGAGGTGGATCACGTTCGACAGGTGCTCGCGGAAAGATGGGTAAACGTGGAAAAAGTGGACGGCAGGCTCATTGCGCTGCACGATCAGCTTTTGAGCAGCCTCAGCGAGGTGAATGCATACGTGATAAAGATGAATCTGCACATAAAACTGAACAGGCCAGGCGGGGGAATGCTCCGGGAGAGCGAGAAGCCGGAGGAGTCCCCGTATCGAGGCGAGTCCCTAAAGCTTTCCGGTAGAAACGCCATAGAAGAGAGCGGAAAGCATAAAAACGATGAAGAAAAGCCCACAAATCGGCCAAATGTCCAGCAGCTTCCAGAAGATTCGGACCAACAACTTGTGCCCATTGATTTGTCGTCAACGCACAAGTTCACGGCGGAGGAGATATCGAATGGAGACACCGAAACCGAGGACAGACCGAACCCAAACTCGAGTCTGGTATTCTCCATGCACTCCAGCTGGGTAATTGAGCCCACTCCGGAGAAGCTCAAGCCAAAGCCCAGGCCCATGAAGCAGGCCCCTCCTCAGGCCACCACGACGCCTTCTCTGGAGCAACCTGCGTCCAAATCCACGACCGTACAACAGGCTCCTCCTGAACCTACAACGATCTCAAGACTGCCGCAAGCTACTTTGCCCAAATTTCCGATTCCACCGCGAAGTCGACCCCTGCTGCCACCCAAATCCGGCACTCAGACGTCCAGCGACGACATTTACACGCAGATCTTCAAGAATATTGACGCATTTCCGGCAAACACTGTGGTCACGGCCACCCTGATGCACCTGAATATCGCCACCAATTGCATCTTTGTGGCCAAGTGGGATAAGGGTTCGCAGCCACTGCAGAAACTGCTCCAGGGACAGGTGCCGCTGCGAGAAATGGATCAGATGCCGGACTACGGAGACATCTTTGCAGTCTATGATTGTAGCGATCCGATCATTCCGCGAGTCACGGTTAGTGCCATCTCCGAGGGCGGTGGCTACGATGCCTACCTGATTGACTATGGTGAGCATATTCACCTCGGGGGCAAGGAAAACATATTCGCTTTGCCGGATCCAATCAAGCAGTTGCCTGCGGAGGCAATTCGCTGCCATTTGGCCAATTATAATGTGTCCAACATGAACATGAATAGGTACGAGCCGGTTAAGCTCCTTGTACTCGATAATAATGGCATCGACATCGTGGCGGATCTCCTGAAGGACGATCAGGTTGGAAATGTTGCGAAAACTGTGACTCCGAGGGATCAAATCGATGGCAAAAGCTTCCCAGAAAAGTCAGCGCCTGCCAAGCTGAGTGAAGCGGACATGGCCATGCTGAATGAGATTGGACCGAGCACCAGTGACCCGCTCAAGGCTGTGCTGGGCTTCAGGCCGAAGGATGAGCAACGCATTTGTAGGCACTACGATCCCAAGATTAACGGATGCTTTAAAGGTATGTTTAGAAGTATCTCTAAAGATTGACAGGTAACCTTAATACCTCTCAATATTATTTACAGGAAACACCTGTCGCTTGGTCCATGAGCCCTTCGCTCCGTTGGGTGCCACCAAGGATGTGGAGGTGGCCGCACCTCTGCCCGAAGCCGTGTTCGACACTCCAGTGCCTCACAAGATGGGCAGCACGGTCCGCATGCTAATTACCTTCGTGAATAGCCCCATTGAGGTGTATGCCCAGTTTGTGGACGATGCTACGGCTCCGCTGGTGTGGGACAACAAGGATGTGCCGGCCCATAAGCGCACGTTCAAGCGGAAGCCGCGCATCCTGGACATTGTGCTGGCACACTATAGCGATGACTGCTTCTATCGGGCCCAAATCATGGACGAACAGGACGGGGAATACCAGATCTTCTATGTGGACTATGGCAACACGGAGTTCGTGTACATAAACTCGTTGGCTCCGTGCGATGATGTGGAAAGCTTGAAGCCACATCGGGCTATTAGTTGCCACATCGAGGGCGTCATCCGAATGCCTGATCTGTGCCATCGAAAGAACGCCGAATGTGTGGAATATCTGAAGACCAAATTGCTGAACATGGAGTTGGATGTGGTGCTAAAGCATCGTTTGCCGGATGGCTTCCTAGTGGGCTTTACGGGCGAGTATGCGGATGTGCCGCGGCAGCTGGTGCAGCGTGGCTATGCTCAGCCCAGTGATGGTCTCCACTTAAACTTCAACGTGGAAGCCAAGAAAGAAGGCCATACTGACGTAGATCTTGATTATTAAGTCTTATTTTCTTAATTTTTTGCCAAAGCTATAATTTAATTGAAACGAAAACTGCTGTTATTTGATTTTTGTAAGGAAATATGATATGTTATGTTGACCAATAGTTAATGTTAAGCAAAATCAGAGTTTTAAGTGGCATTTAGCAAAAGAACAATCATTGTTGAGCTAGTTTTAGTTTTAAGAAAACTTATTTTCCATCTGAATCTGAAGTTTAGTTCTTGATTTCTCTTTTTCCTTGTTTAATTTTGATTTAGAATAAAACCTTCCATTGATATAATGAACTATTCTTCTCCAACAACATGTCAAGACGCTTGATTAATGTCCCTCCTGTTTTTTGGGGTGCTGGAGTCCAATTATGAGCCCAGAAAACTGTGTTTTGGAAACTAAAACAATAATAATAATTGCCACTAATTGTGCAAAAGCAAAAAATCAAAGGACACACCGGCTTGTGGATCCGACGGCGCGCTGCACTAATAGATTATGCCGCAACGATTAGAGAGGCAATAAATAACACCTGTCCCAGATCCCATGCGTGTTTGCCTCGTATGACGACGACGACAGGTCGACGTGGTCCCTGGTCCTCCTCGTCGTGTCCTCCATTGTCCTGTCCTGTTGGTGTTGACAATTTAAACGATTCAGCCAAAAGGGTAATGGGCCCAGGCCAGGGGTCATTTTGGGGCAGAGTTCATTCGGGGATGAAGAGAGTCCAATGGATCAGGGATCACCAGCACAGACAATTGTCATATGGAAATCAGTTTCGGTTTCGGTCCGGCACAACACCTGCCACAGTCCTCATGCTAGCGAGAGGGAGGGGACAACCCTCAATGTTCGCTGTAATTAGCCTGGTTAAGTGTCAAAAGGATGGCCCGAACCCCGAACGACATGTGTGTTCCCCGCATAATAATGATGATGAGGATGGCTAAAAACAACCCTGAGTTGGGATTTGCTGGAATTTTTATTACTAGACGCCTACAATTTCGATTGAGATGGAGGAGGAGATGGAGATGGAGTGTGGGTGCTGCTTGGGGAGGAGGAGATGGAGTGTAGGGTTTGCTTAGGGACAAACTTGTAACCTCATTTAAACGCAACGAAAACAAACGAAATAAAATTCGTGTTATTTAAAAGTTGGAGCCACGCTGGGTGCCATGGCCACTGGAGGTGGATCCGGGCTCTAAAATAGGTTGACAATTGACCTTTTGCAGCTCGGCAATGCGCTGCCAAGTCATATTGAAGTGGCGCACGGATCGGGCATTGGCCAGCTTGGCGATGGGTCCCAAAGTGCGGTATCCATTGTTAATAAAGCGAAGGAATCCCTTGGCCGTGAGATCCAGCAAGGCGGTCTTTACTTGTGATTCGAGATCGCCACAGGCAAAGGGTCTACGGAGGGAGAGGTGATAAAATAAGTTTGTTAATTGTATTTTGGAAGATTAAATACAAATTTAAAGGTAAAAATAATATTAAATTTATAACAATTCTCTTAATCTAATGTGTACTCTCTCTCTAGCTTCAATATTTTACCTGCACTGCACAAGCAGTAGCGAACGAGCGTTTCTTTTTAGCTGCACTCTGAGAGAGCTTCGCTTTTTTGTATCATTCATTACGATATTCGTAGAACCATGTATGACCCATTTCTATCTCCCTGAAGAGAGTTGGGGACTTAGCTAAACACTTACTCTTTTTCCAGCATATCTAGGATATGCTCCTCCTGGATGCCACCGCTGTACTTGGGATGATCCTGGAACATGCGCACCATATCCAAAATATAAAGCGGCAAGTGGATGTGATAGGTGTTGAAAGGCAGCCGCAAGGTGGTGGGCTCACAGTCCCGGATCATACTTTCGTCGCACATTCCGAATGGATTTCTTTTAACTCCCTTTAAGCTAATCTCTCCGACTTTATATATATATACTTCTAGACTTGACGAACGGACCAATACTTGTGTTTTCCACAGACAAATAGAGCAGGGACTACTCCGGTCATGCTTCGTTTTTCTGGAGTTCGGTGCTAATGTCATCCAATTAGAGGTGTCATTAACGGTTTGTCCCCGAGGTTTGCTCTTCAATTACTGACCCGAAAAGCAAACATTGGAACAATTACATGTTCGGGAACTGTATTACCTGGTAATTTGTCTAACATATAAATAGCCAGTGCTGTCCCAGGACCAGACCGTGTTCCTCCCAATGCATTAGCCTGGTCTCTGGGGTGAGTTTAAGGATAATGGCTCATACTTTTTTATGGATTCCCCCAAAATACACATATTTTCGGGATTTTTGGTGGCCTCAACCCTTTGAATGATATTAGAGACTAGCTTCCTTATATATTCTTCCGGGTTACAGACAGACATGTCACTCTAGCACGCAATCCATTTCATTTCCTGGCTCACCAAACACCAATAAACGACATCGGTGGCATGCCAGTCAAAGGGTTAAAACGTTAACTATGGTCCCAACTTTTGCCAACAGATAATAAATTAGCGCATACATTATGAAACGTTATAAGGATGCGACTTCCGGTTGTGGTGGGAGGGGGGAAAAAAAGGGAAAAAGGGGAAGACCCGCGCGCCAAACTGCCAATTTGGCTTGGCAAACAGGTGACACTTTCTCAACCAGAGCACAGGAGGAACGGGTTGAAGAACCACACGAAGCCCGTACATATCTTTGGTTATATGCTGGATTTATTGGGAATATATTTATATTTCACAGGGGACAACATGCAAATTATTCGATATTTTTCAAGAGTCATGCTTGTGATCAAATTGAAGTTGGGTAAACTTTTTGATGTCTTGATATGATGGATTACTTAGGGACCAAATAGAGCTATGATGATATGGCAGAATTTATGTGGGTTTTGTAATGTATAAAAATGTATAATGTATAAAATCAATTCAGTTTAAAAATATATGTGTAATTAAGGGGAGTTTGTTATATTTTGTAGAGTATTTTGATTAAAAATTATGTTGGATCAAAAAGAAAGACTGTTTTGTTCTTAACTTAAGAGGAAAAACTATCCGAAAATCTTGTACCAGAAGAACCTTTACGTTTTAAAAATATTTAAAAAGCATGTCCAAAAGTATGCAAAGAAATTTTTGGGACATTAAAACTCTTTGTAATTTAAAAGCCTATTTTTGAGCTTCTATAAAATGGATCTCAAAGCGTAATCTATAAATTTATAACAAATAAATAGTTAAACCCAGGTTTTCCTAATTAGAATAAAAATCAAAAGCTAAACCCGGCCCAAATACCATATCCCTTATCTTTACCTGGCCCATTTTCCTCGAGTGCATTACCTTTTGGCCACTTTACCACGCCTCTTTCAGACTATTACCGTGACTTATCGAGGAGCATTCGCCCACAAAATGCCGGTCGATAGCCTGGCCTGTGGGCTCCCCCACCCTCTATGTGTCCTTTTCGGCCACGCTCATTGGTCAGTGCCGGCTAAGGACTCTTTTCCGCCCCGCCGCATAACAGTTGGCCCAGTCAAAGGGGGGGAAACGGGGGGTTTGTAATCTGGCTAACCAGTTATATGAAGTCCTTGTAACCGGGCAGCACAAATAAATGGCATGCGGCCCCGGCCAAGTGTCATGTATTTGACGAATAATTACCGTCAACATTGCGTGATTGGTTGAATCAGCCGGCGGTGCAGGAGGAGCAGGGGGAGAAGGATGTCTGTGGCTGGCTTAGAATTAGCCCCACATGGCCACAGGGGGTGGTGGTGGGTGGTGGGAGTTGGGTTGTTGTGTGACAAGAACCTATAATTACCGCGGCAGGTGGTGGTCGCCAGGACTGGCTTGGGCCATAACTCAGCGCAGGATTCAGGCACAGACACAACGCGGTCGTTGGCGCGAACGGATGTCGAAGCAGAGGATGCACTCGCCAGCCCAGTCGCCCATTCTGGATGTCACCGAGACGCTATCGCTGCACTCCGACCTGGAGGCGGACTTCGAGCCCAAGAAGAAGCTGCCTTCGTACTCATTTCCTGCTCCTCACAGTCTCCGGCTGCCGGGTCTGCCGGGATTTCCTGGTCTAATTCCGGGCTCAAAGGTATCTCCCGGATCGGTGGCTCCCACTCTACCTGCCTTCGAGTACATAGCTCCGCCGAGTCATGCCCTCCAGGCCCTGGAGTTCCCTCTGATGGAGCTCAATCGCGTGGGCGTCATCGGTGGTGGCATGTTTCCGGGCTTCATGCACCGACGGGTTCGTGGCGAAAAGCGACCTATACCGGATGCCCAAAAGGATGCCAAGTATTACGAGAGACGCAAGCGGAACAACGAGGCGGCCAAGAAGTCGAGGGATGCAAGGAAAATCCGCGAGGATCGGATAGCCTTCCGGGCGGCTCTACTCGAGCAGGAGAACTCTATACTGCGCGCCCAGGTGCTAGCCTTGAGAGACGAACTGCAAACGGTGCGACAGCTCCTGGGGGCCACCACTGCCGCCGGCGGAATGTTGTCCATGGCCAGACAGGGTTAAGATCCAAGGGGGAGCAGTGAAAATAATATATGTACATAAAAGTGAAGTGCGATAAAGTGGAGTCTCTTTTGGTTATTACAGATTTTTGTTAATAAATGTTTAAACTAAAACTAACTAAACTTATTTTAACGAAGTTTTAAGTGAAATATTTAGGAGTTTTCCAAGAGAATTTAATATTGTTGAATTTTTAAATGAGAAAGTCAAGGAAATTAAATATTTTTGAAGATATTTTGGCATTAAATTAAAAAAAAACTAGGAATATAATAATGTGGAGAGCGAAAAATGCATTTAAGTATTTTAAATCAATAGAAAAGCTGCTGAAAAGTTTGCTACAAAGGTCTTAAACGTTTTAAATTTATTTAAAATCCATGAATTTTGAATTAAAATAAATATAGCTATTACAATTTTCTAGTAATATCTAGAAATAACGTCCAATAGTTAAACATCAGAGACTTAAAGTCATTTCTATAATCAGAATAATGGAAAGTCTGACGAAACTATTATAAAGGTTTTTTCAATATCTTTTAGAAAAACTTTAGAAAGTAAAGATGAATGTTAGATTTTAATTAATTGACTTCTACTAAGAGTTGACTCCCAACATTTCTGAAATCCTTAAAATTATCAAATTAAGTTAAAAAATACCTTCAGCTTTTTTTCAAATCGACTTTATTGCTTGCAAAAATGAGTTTAACATATTTAGCGCATATAAATGATTATAAAATAATTAACAAACTAGTGATCAAGTGGCTGCATTTGCACCTGACCAGCTGAGTCCAGGATGAGCAGGTGCTGCTCCTCTCCAGAGCTGCGAGCACTTGCTATATCCGTTACTTTTAGGCTCCTCATTGTCGGCAGTTCGCCGCTGGACAGGAGCTCCGTGTCCCGATAAAAGTCGTAGGTGCGCACCACACCATTGGCCAGAGCCGAGAGCCGCCAGCCATCGCTGGAGAGGATCAGGGCCTGGACAAGATGCTGGCGCAGTCCACTGCCGCTCAGGAGTAACTGCTGGTCGAAGACCCGCATTTCGTAGGAGCGCCTGGGACGCTCAATTAGCTCCAAGGCGGTATTCGGTCTAGGATCATAGCTGCTGCCCTCCACTGGGTCCACCTGTTGGTCAAAGGACCGCCGCTCGTTGAGTATAATGTTCTGAATGGCACACGATTTGCCCGTCTCCGGATCGGGCTCAGCGGTGGCCGGCGGGTGTCCCGTCATGGGTCTTTGGTGGTGACCCTTCTGACGCTGCCTTTGCCGCTGATTGCAGTTGAGTATCATCACGGAGCCGTTGGACAGGCCAACGGCCACATAGCACTCATTGGAGAGCACGCACAGCGAGGTGGGAAACAGAAACCTGCTCTCGTTCACGGCAATCCTGGTGAAGCGCTCCGGCTTCAGACTCCGCGTGCAGCAGAGCAGAAAGTTGCGATTGGTGCAAACATAGATGAGGTCACACCCGGTATCGATGCTGGTGAAGCGCATGCCCTGCAATCCCTGTCCCTGCAGGGCGGTGGTCAGCGTCTGAGTTTCGTTCAGCTCCCGCAGCAGATCATCGCTGTAGATGTTGCCCTGGAACAGGCTCTTGGTCTTCTCATAGGCACTCGTATTGCTCTTCAGGAGGCGACGCTCTAGGTAGCTCCTCAGATCACAGCTTGCGCTTTGGAGGAGCTTAACCCGTGCCCAAGGTGAGCTGAACTCGTTGGTATTATTAGATGGAGAGCCCTCCACGAGAGTCCACATGGTCAGCAGGCCAGAGTCATTGAGAGCGGCGTACTGGAAAGGATTAAGTTGAGATTAGTCACTTAAGGATGATAAAGGAGCGGTCTGTATCCCACCTGCACTTCCTTAAACGGCGTTCCTCCGCCCTTCGATTGACAACGAAAGCTGCGCACATCCACCACAGCTCCCAGATCCATGGCAGCCGTCATCTCCTGCAACTGATGCATTTGCTCCAGCATCGGCACCACCGACTGCGTGGCCGCAAAGTGAGTCAAATGGCCATCCAACTTCGAGCAGTAGCTGTGCGTTTCGCGCAGATCCCACATGGCGATACTACCATCCCGGAGTCCGGCCACCACAATGTCCGGAGCTTCGCTGCAGAGCGCCACCCGGCTTACCTCCGCCCAGGTGGAGAGCAGCCTCAAAGGCTGGCCGGGATTGGTCAGGGACCAAACCATCAACAGGCTGGCAAAGTCCTCGCTGTACACGTTGCTCTCCTTGGGGCATTCGTGGACAGTGACCACCAGTTGTCCGTTGCCAGCAGAGCTTCCAAAGATGCGACGCACAGGAAGGGCATTAAGAAGTCCGGTTTGAAGGGGTATATTTCTGGCACTGCTTGGGTGATTCTGGTTCTGGTTCTTGTTGCCCTCCAGCACACGACCCATCAGACGGGCAGCCTTGTGCACAAACGCATTGAGTCGCTCCAGATCCGTGGTCTTGGCCAATCTACGACTTTGCTGCTGCTGCGAGCGTCCCTGCTCCACGCGATGCATTCGCTCCAAACGGGCGAGACTCTCTTCGTACTCATCTCTAGGCTGGGCTTTCAGGGTCTCCATTTCGCCTGTCCCATCACCACTGCAGCTGAGCACCAACTGACCGCCATAGTGCGGTGGATGTTGTGTCCAGCTGCTGCGCGTGTGCACCTCCAGCGTCTGGCACTCGCCGTCCATGTGGGGCGACTCGGTCTGGGTGGCCAGCTGGCAGGCATTCAGCTTGCCATAGCTCTGCATGAAGCCCTCGTAGCTCAGGGGCTTCATTTCGAACAGGTGGTAGTTGAGCTGGTCGAAGCGCAGCTTGGCCATCAGCTCCTCGCCGCGACGACTGATCACGGGATGGGACACGAAGCCGGTGTAGCCGCCGTAGTAGGTGTTGCTGCCGCAATCTTCCCCAGTCCGGGGCTTCTCTACACCACCACCAGTTGTGCTAATGCCCGAGTCCAGCTGGTCCGAGTTGGCCATGGAGTTGGTATCGAAGCTATCATAATGCAGCTGCTGCTGCTGTTGCTGGAGGGGATTTCGTCGCAGGTGCATTTCATAGTGTCCGGAGTCTAATTTACGCTCCTGATCCTTCTCTCGCTGGATTACGGTTATAGGGTTTTGTGTGGGCTCAGAGTCTTCCTCCTCCTCCACCTCTGGCTCGTCCTCGTCCTCCTCCTCCTCCACATCCGCCTCCGATGAAGGTGGCTCATCCTTGTCATCCTGTTCTTCTTCGTCCTCCTCGGGCGTGCTGGCATCTGTCTCGAAATCCGATTCGTAGGACTCAAAGTCATCGGAATAATGATCTGACTCCTGGTCGGTCTTTTTCTGCTCCTCGAACTTGACTTCAAAGGCTAAAGGTTGCTTGACAGGCTCTGGTTCCGGGGGCTTCTCCACGTCGCTTCGCTGCTTGGCTGACTCTCGCTTGAGAACCACCACTTCCTCGGGCTCCAGGGTGCGCGTGAAGGTGCGAGCTCTGGCCGGAGCAGGTGGGGACTCTTCTGCAGCTGGCTTTTCCTGTTTGGCCTGCTCTCTGCGCTTTTGCGGTGGCGAGGCCACTGTGACACTGTGGTAAGTGTCCAGAACTGCATTGGGCTTGGATTTGGATACGGGAGGCTTGGTCTTGGAGGGCTTAGAGGGCGGGTTGCTTGTTGTGGGTGTTAGCCGGCTGCTAGCACGCAATGCTCCTGGGGATGGAGTGGTCCTTTTGCTCAGGGGTTCCCTTCCATCCTTGCTTTTTGCCATGTTAACCGGCTTTTTGCTGGTCGAAGGTTGGGGTTGCGTTGTTGCTGCGTTTTTCCTTGCAATTTTTTCACCTTCCAGACTTTCCGGTTGCCTGACCAGTGACCTTCGCTCCTTTGATTCCCTGGCTGTTGTGGTCGCTGGGCCACTTGTTGCCGGTGATTTTGTGGCTTTCCTGGGCAATAATTCACTTCGGGCCTATAATTTAAATGGAATTTTGAAATTATAACGGCTTGCTCTCGTTTGCAGCACTAATTGACAGTATTTATCAACACTGGCCGCCAAATCCAAACAAAAGAATTTTCTCTGTGTGTTGCGATCGGTTCGTTTATTGGTTTTAATTGAACGCTATTACATATATCTGCGGCATTAATAAAATGCTGGTGCGTGCTCTAATTCGCAGTAACGCTGATGTGGCTCTTATCGTGGGAAATGCAATTAAAAAACGGAGTTTGTGGCATTTGCAAAAGATAAAGTGAAAAGGTGCTGCAGCTCCGTTTGTTGTGCCTTTGTGAAGTGCAAATTAAAGTTGCAAAAAAGTGAAATCGCTGGCTGCGTACTAATCAATGAAGGGCAAAGATCGTTTTGTGCTTTGTGAGTCCAGCTTTTGGGTGATTTTTGGTGTCCTGTTTGGCTTACGTTCGGTTTGCTGCTAGTCCGCGTAGCATTTTTCGACATTTTATTAACCGAAACAGTTGTTTAAATTGCTTAATTTAATGCCGGAATGCCACGTAAATTTAATCAATTGTAATGCTGCTGCTTAGTTGTGACATTTTTCCTTGTTTTCCTGTTTCCTTGGAAACTTCACATAGCAACAACAAAGGCTGCAGGAATAACAAAATCAGCTGATTGGCGGGCAGTGCTGGATAGCGCTGTGATGTGGCAAAGCAACTGGTAGGTATTTAAGTAAATTTAATAAATTGGATTAATTAATTGATATAAAGTGGAAATCTTAGCTTTAAAAACTAGTTTTAAATGCTGCAACTTAAGCCGCCACTGCTAGTGATGCCGAGTTCCAAAGATAGGCTGTGTTATCGATTACTCTTCTTGTTATCGCTAATCAAATTCAAATTCAAGCTCTAAATTGGTGATACAGCCCTGGTTGAAGCTACTTTTTATTCTTAACTTAAATTTAGCGTAATATCACAATAAATAAGATTAGATTTGAGCTCGGTTGAGTGCCTAGTCACTAGGCAAAGCGCGTCCACAGGATTCCCAGGAAGCAAAGCAGCAAAGTCATCATGGCACTGTCCTGACCGTACTTCCTCGCTCCACTCTCCTCAAAGTTCTTGTAGTACTGCGTTGTGGCATACCGATCGTAGATGTGCTCCATCACCCGCTTGGCATTGTCCCGGCTCAGCTCCTGCCGGCCCAGCAGTCCATCGGTTGTGTCCCGGAACAGGATATTGTTCCTGTTATCGAAGACGCCATAGAGCGTGAATGGACGCGTCTCGCTCTTGTACTTCCGGCCAAACAGTTGATCCATGTCCTTTAGCGAGTTGTAGATCTCGTTGTGCCGCGTCGCCGAGGAATTGTGCGTCATTAAGTGGCCACGGGTGGTCCAGTGCAGGTAGCAGTACTTGAAATTGGAGCGCTTTTCGATGCCTCCGTAGGGACACAGGACGCGGAAGGCCTTGTGGTTGCTGCGCATCACCCAGTCGGCGGTGAGATTTCCACTTACGTACTTCTCGTACACATCGGAGCTGAGGAAGGCCACGTCGGCGCCCTCGGCTAGGCAGCGTAGGGCGCCCTCGTCGCCCTGGTAGTGCGGCGGACACTGCCGGCCCTGATGCGGATGCCACAGGCAAGAGTCGCGGTGGAAATAGGAATGCAGCGAGTGCACCTTGCCGGTGGCATTCACTATGGTCTCCTGGACGGCCAGATGTGCGGCTCCTTCGTACGAGGGCAAGCAGGCCCGTGTCCCACGCAGATCCTTAAAGCTCTCCACCTTGGCATCCTTGTGAACCAAGGCAATGGTCACATATCTATTGTGCATGTCCTCGGCGAACTCGTAGAGCAGGGGCACTAGATTGTAATCCCTCTGGGCCTTCACCCGCATCTCCTGATCCACCACAACCACATCCGTGCCCTTGAACTTGGTGTTGTCCAGACACTGCTCCAATTCCATGGTGCGCACACACTGAATGTTTGGCTGGACGCCATAGACTTGCGAGGCTTCCTGCAGCCAGGAGCACTTGACGTGCTCAATGATGGACGTTGTGCAGACGACAATGGAGCGCGGCGGATTGCATTCCGGGAAGCTGTATGCCGACTGGAAGCCAGTGGCCTGATCCAGGTAGTCATCAATCGATATCACATTGTCCAGCGGCACCGTAAACTCATGGTAGGTCTGCATCAGGCTGAGCAGAGCATGCTGCCAGCTGTCCGGCTCGTCGTGAGTGAGTCCGGTGACCAGGCGTTGGATCTGGGCGGCATGAGTGCGACGGGCGGCCACCACGGGCCAGGGCTTGGCAACCCAAACACAAGGCTGTGTGGCGTTCATGGGCTGCAGGTGACCATCCGGACAGAGGTAGCTGTACTCCGAGGGATTGGCCTGAGCCGAAATTCCAGAGAACTACAAGAAGAAAGGGTTTTAGAAGGTTACTTATGGAACAATCTTCCAGAGATTCCTCTTGTACTCACCCCGAAATGACTCCGAACATCGTCGAGACGAGCCCAGGCCACATTACCGCCGCCGCTGGTCAGGCAATAGAGTGCTCCTCGTCGCCCCCAATGCTTGTCCGTCTGATCGCAGCTGCTTGGATCGTAGCACATCTCGCAGAGCGAGGGATAGCGGCTTTTCAGGATGCGATCCTGCTTGGGATCCGGCACCCAGGGACCAGCCTTGCAGCTTGGACCAAAGAACCTTGAGCTGGAGGCAATGCGATCCTCGGTGACGGTCAGCTCTGGATCACAACTCCTGGAAACCATAGCGGCCTCAAAGTACTAAAAAGAAAGTCAGAACCAAGATTAATATCAAACCACGAAAGGAATCACTGATTTACTTACATTAGCCAGGACCTCCGTCCAGTGATTACCCAACCCGTAGCCAGGATGGCACAACTTGGCCCGGCGGAGATCATGAACCGTGTGAATATTGGCCTGATTATCCACCACAGCCACGATTTCGTACTCAAAGTTGGACTCGTGGGAACGCAGCTCGCTGGCCACCAGGATCTCTACGCTGGCCCAACGGGCCGCCACCAGATCCTCCGAGGTGAGAACACCAAAGTGGGCCGTGCCCTTGTGGATGCGACGCACGCAATCCAGCCGATCCACGCCGATGACGCACTCAATGTTGCTCTTTGCCTCCAGCAGCGGACAGAACTTGGGGGTTTTCCGATATCTGCCGCGCGATTCCACCACGCAAACCCGTACTAAGCAGGAGGAGGAGAAACCAAAGAGGGAGGAGCAAGTGAATACATTAACTTTGGTCACCAATTTAAGTATAAGTTCAAGTATAGTGAGCCGCTAAGAAACCTGTTTCCACACAGGCGGCATTAATTATGATTATATTTATTTTAGGTAGCTTTTGAAAGCCTGCAGTTTTTTTGGAAAAAGATTTTATCTGGGGTTTTTTTCAAGTGATTTTGTTTCTTTTGAATTAAAAATTCCCCTCAGGTGGGAAACCTTAAAGGCAGGCTGGGGACTTGCATTCGCAGAATTGGCACAGAGTCGAGGCCGGCGCCTGGCTGCCTTTTGGGCAGTGGAACACACGCAAGCTTCCAAGGTTGGGACTGGTTTTAATTTATATTTTTTTTTTTTTTTGAGGTGTGAAACTGTCTCTCTAGCGGGTTTTTGATTACAGCCGGTCGAGTGGAGTGGAGCCAAGGTCAGCTGCTGCTCTTGCTGCTGCTGCTGCTGCTGCTGCTCTCCCGCAGTGCATTTGGGATTGAAAGTGAATAATGATGGCTTGGGGTTTTATGGATTTTTAATTGCAGCTTGTGATTTTGCAGGAAGTTTAAAAATTTAGGTATTATATAAAAAGCAAAACGATTTTAAGATTTTTTACGGGGGTTTTAACTCTTTAAAGTAAAGCTAAAAGAGGTTTTTAAGGGAAGCAGTTTCTCTTAGATCTTTGGTACACATTTTGATGTCAATTTAGGATTTATAAAGTATTATAAACAAGCTTTAAAGACTTTTAAAAAAGTTAAGTTTGTCTGAGAAACTATCAATTAAGCTTTTATCATCACAATTTGTCTCTTTAAATTGTTAAAAAATCATTCATTCATTTAAATACTTTTAAAAAAGTTAAGTTTGCCTGAAAAAGTATTAATTAAGCTTTTATCATCTCAATTTGTCTTTTTAAATTGTTAAAAAATCATTCATTCATTTAAATACTTTAAAATAAATTAAGTTTGCATGAAAAAGTATTAATTAAGCTTTTATCATCACAATTTTTATTTTTTAATTGTTAAAAAATCATTTATTAATCATAATTCCCCTTGTATATTCAAGTCCAACCTTTCTGGCTCACATTTTTCTCTAAAACACTTCACATTAAATTATTACACTTGTCATTTTGATTTTAATAAGCGAGTAATTGAGGAACTGCACACACTTACATAGCACTAGCACACTTATCACTCAAGTAAATTAATTTACAAAACAAATTAATTATTTATATTTAAACCAAAAGCCGCCCCTCATTTTGGGTGCCGATAATCCATCTCCACTTACATTTGCCATCGTCTGGTGGCACCACAGCCACCACGCACAGCAGAGACACTGATAAGGACGAGGCGAACAGCCCCACCAAAATCGGTGTGAGCCAATGCATTCTTGATTGCGTCAACCGAGAGCGAGAGTTTCGAGAGATCGGAATTAAGTCTAGATTGAGCTTGTGAACCGAACCTCGCGCTTGGAAAGATCGGCGGCGACTGAAAGCCAGCCCTCTTCGCTGTCAGCGAGTAAAACTCGATCCGAGCGATGCTTGGAGCTTGAGCTGCAGAACGAGATCGCGGGTAAACAGCGGAATAATAATCAACTACGCACAGCGCAGATGAGTCAGGCGGGGTTTTTGGATATTCAACTGATTGATTAGCACCTGTCTGGGTGCGGGACGCCGGGGAATACCTGGGCTAAGTAAGAGTTTCTCCTAATCGGGATTTTATCAATCCCTCTCTTCTATAAAGAGCCTAATGATTGACCGATTCCTTATCGGCACAAAGCACAGACAGACTTATCAGTTTCCATACAAAACTGCAAGCAATTTCTTCAGTTTCAGTCGCTGGCCGCCACTCTCCGCGTTCAAAGGCCCCACTTTTCTTTCTCCTCCGAGAACTACGGGAAAAATCATTAGAACTTGTGGGTGTAAAGCTCTCATTGTTTCCGAGTTTATTAAACAAAAATCTATAGACAATATAGAGTTTAGTTAGTGCAAAAAGCCATTGTTTTCAGCAACTTAACACGGTCAAATGAGACATTACTATGGCTTCCTCGTTGTTAATCCGGCTTTTTTATAACTGGAGAAATCCCAACAATTATAAATTGAGATTTCTACGCTTGTAACTTTGTGCTTGACTAATGATATATCTTTGGAGATTTTGGCTAATTATAAGTTAAGGTTTGGCAACACAAATCGTAAATTTATGTGTGCCAAGTTTACTTGGCTGTAAACCTGTTTTTTTAAATACATTTATATATAAAGTCAAGTTCAATTGTGGCCTTACATCACAAGCAATAACTAATTGAGTTGAAACCACACAGAGTGGGGATCTTCACACAGCGAAATGAAATGCCCCAAAGGCATATTTATTATGGCAGGCCCTAAAAACTAAACTTCTTTATCGCCTTTTGCTGTGAGCTTTAATAATTTAAGGTGTTTGCAGATAAGATTTTGAGGTGCCTTAAGACTTATGCTTGCTGCTCTTATCACTGAACTCTCTGAACTTTTATGCTAACGATTACGGCCCTTCTATAAAGTCTGGCTCTTATCGGTTGACACAGATTAGATATTCCTTTAACTTTTCTAGATTTACATCTATTTACAGACTCTTCTCCCCCGACCACGTCGAACGGCGAATGCTTATTATGATCTTATCTAGGCGGAGCACCTTCTGGCCATATTTGAACTGTGATACTTTGTGTCATTGTTGGGACACATCAAAGCTTAGGCTATAATTAACTACAGACTGGACATCTAACTAATTAATTAATTAACTAATTAATTAACAATGGTGCGACTCAACAGGCGTCTGCTGCCCATCAAGGCGCACTTCTTCTTTTTTATGGCAGGTGAGTTTTGCAAATAGATTTCGAGTATTCAAGAATAGATTGAATTTCGCGGAACTAGCTTGTGATGCCAATCAATTCTTGGTATATTACTTCTTATCGTATAAAACTCACTTATCTGTGACATTATCGAAACCCGAAAAGGGAAATCCTGATGCAATGTTTGTATGCGATTGAGAAAATCACAAATAATCAGATTAAACCCTATTAAAATCCTATAATTAATGATATTCATTATTAACCATTCATTAAATCACTTAAAAACCTATTAAAATCCTATAAAACTGTTATAAATTATTAATTATACCTTCCCTTTTTTAGCCATGGGACCCATCCTGCCTCAATTGACGGTTATAGGCACGCAAATTGGTATTCCTGCAGACGTAATGGGCTATATAATGGCCGTCTTGCCCATACTGTATGTCCTAGCCAAGCCCCTGGTGGGTTTTCTGGTGGATTACTTTACGGTAAGAAAGGGAAATTCCAAATAACATAAATTACCCATTAATTTATACTCTTTTTAGAACCTGCGCAAGTTCATCTTCATCTCACTGATCCTTATTATGACCCTGGCCTATGGCGGCTTTTACTTCCTGCCGCGCAACACGCACTTTATCCACTTGGAGGAGGGCAGCAGTGCCCTTTGGAATGTGACGCTGCCAATGGACCTACACGAGTGCAGTCCCATGATCAACTCCTCGAGAGCATTCTGCCAGACGGTTCTCGAGGCGGATTGCAGTCAGGGAGAAATGCAATATGCAGCTATGATTGTGGCCTCCGAGGCGAGGCTGAATCTCAGCGAGAATCTGCACCACTTGAATGAAAGCTATCACATTTGCCTCACATCATCAGCAGAAACCAGTCCTGCAGGATTTAAGGCATCCTGTGAGCTACAACATGTGGGCTCCTGCATCTATGGCGCTGGGAAGTTCTGGCTTTTTGTGTCCCTGCTGTTCGTCGGAACCATTGGCTTCAACGTTATCAACTCCATATCGGATGCCTGCTGCTTTGACCTCCTCGGCGATGCGGAACAGGACAAGTACGGTGCCCAGCGTGTGTGGGGCACCATTGCCTTTGGAGTCACCGCCCTCCTGGCTGGCGTCGCGGTCAATTGGTGGACCTCGGATACGGTCAAGAGCCTGACTCCGGCCTTGATAATAATGGCTGTGTTCAGCCTGCTGGATATGTTCTGTGTGTCCAAGCTGAAGCTGCCGAAGCTAGGCGGTTCCGAGACCATTTGGAGCGATGTCTGGCAGCTGGTGCGGCAGCCTCCCATCGTCGTCTTTCTGTTCTTCGCCACCATGGCCGGAATCATTGACTCCTTCATCATATACTTTATGTTCTTGCATCTGGAGCAAGTGGCCGAGGCTACGGGCTACATGGATCAGATCAAGCTGATCGAGGGACTGGTCGTGGCCGCCGAGTGTCTGGTCAGCGAGGTGCCCTTCTTCTTCTACAGCGGCAAGATCATCAAGAAGCTGGGCTATGTCCACTGCATGAGCATGTGTTTCTTCTTCTACGCCGTGCGACTGTCCCTGATCGCCTGGATACCAAATCCCTGGTATCTCGTGGGTGTGGAACTCTTCTTCCAGGGCATCACCTACGCCCTGTGCTACACCTGCATTGTGGCTTATGCCTCAGCGGTGGCGCCACCAGGAACTTCTGCCACCGTTCAGGGACTGATGGCCGGCATGGACGATGGCCTCGGCTTCTCCATTGGATCTTTGGTCGGTGGCCTGATGTTCAAGGCTCTGGGAGGAAGGGCAAGTTTCAATTACTTTGCCATTGCCGCCCTCTGCACCTGCGTGGCTCACATTGTGGTGCGTCCCACCTCCAGAAAGCGGCAGTTCCTGCCCAAGCAGGGCTATCAGCAGCCCACGGAACAGGATATCAAGTATCCGCCGCCGCCGCTGCCCGACCAGGAAATGCAGGACCTTCGTTGACCCAGAGAACCTTTAGATTAAGTTAATAGTTTTAAGTGCGATTTTGTTGCCTATTTTTGTACGCATCTTTCGAAGAAACAAGACAGCGAGATGTCCGAAAGTTGAACGACTTTTGTGTCGGTCGTTGATTGTTCCATTGTTGGCGCGCACACGCGATCTCAAGTGCGCCAGCCCCTTCCAGCTGTCAATATATATATGGTTATATATGCTTATATAATACCTGAGAGCGCACAAAAGAACCCATTGAAAGTGAAACTGGGGCCAGGCGGCAGATGATGCTCCGCTCGCTTAAATGGCGCGCGATTCCCACTCCATATATTAACAAAACTGGCCGGATCGATCGGCCTGCCTGCTCCAAGATCGAGAATCGAAGTCGATTTAACACTAGTATGCAAGGCTGAGGTTTCTTGTTATTTTTAGATACGTTTTTGATTATTTTTGTAGCTCTTTTTGTAGTTTTATTCTAGTGAAAGTAAAAATGTTACTGTAAGTTCATAAAATACGTGGTTATCAATTCCTTCTATGAGATTATTTTGCATTATTTAAGGACACTTTCTCTTCCTTAAGTTTTTGAAATAGTTTCAGAAAAAGTTTAGAAAATTATGCGTATTATAGATAAGTGTCCTGATTATAATATTCCTGGTTTAAATTTCTCTAACAAAATTTGTGGCATACTTTAAGGACTCTTAAAATGTATTTTAGTTTATTAATTCTACAAATCTCAAAAGTGGTAGCCATTATACTCATTCTAGCATTCCATTAAATTATATTTATGGCCTGTTTTGCTATTAAAATGTTAATTCAACAGCTGGGAGATTTGGCATATTATTAGCTGCACGAGCCAAAATAAACCTCAAACTTTCCAGTTTTGTTTTAATTTAACAACACAAAATATTATATACATTATAGAAATCTATCTTCTAAAAGTTAACAGTTGGGAGAGGAAGAGTATGGAGTATTCAAACCAGACTTCTATTGCCTTTTTGATATTAAAGCTAAGTTTAAAACTTCACAAAACATTCCCGAACCTGGCCTACGAGTGTTCTCATAATTTATGCTCAAGTGTGGGCCACACTTCAGAGCTGTCCCAAATAAGAGTGCTTGTAAAAATTAGATTGGCCCAAAGCCAGGCTATAAAAGCCACGGTTCCCCAATTAAAGCCGTTTATTTTGTGTCCAAAGATGCGACCGTTTCCGCTGCTTCTGCTGCTGCTGGTTGTCCTCCAATCCTTGTTCTTATCGCCATCACCGGCTAGCGCCCGTCAGGTGGGCAGATGCAGCTTGGCCAGGCAACTCTTTCGCTATGGCATGCCTTACAATGAGCTGCCGGACTGGCTGTGCCTTGTCGAGGGCGAGAGCTCCTTCAACACCAAGGCCATCAACCCCTCGAATGTGGACGGATCCGTGGACTGGGGCCTGTTCCAGATCAACGATCGGTATTGGTGCAAGCCGGCGGACGGTCGTCCCTCTACGGATCTCTGCCGGCTGCCCTGCCGCCTGCTGTTGAGCGACGACATCAGATACTCCATTGCCTGCGCCAAGTACATCAGGAAGCAGCAGGGATTCTCTGCCTGGGTGGCCTGGAACAATCGTTGCCAGGGCGTCAAGCCCAATGTCAGTCACTGTTTCAGGAGAAGGTACAGGAACTCGGGCTGAGAGACAATGTAGAGATCTCTAAATAAATTACCTATATTAGGCAAGAAAAACGTATTTTCATTTAATGGTGGTTTGAGTTGAAATATTTACAAAATCAGGAAAACATTTAAAAGACAATTCAAAATTATTACACACTATTTTACCGTTTATACACGTACAATTATTTGTGTGCAATTTTACCTGGTTTCTACATAATTGCTACATAGTTTCGATAACGATAAAACGTTCTTTCGATTTACGCGCCTTATAACGACTGCCGGAATGGCGAACAGCTGATTAGTACTTTGGTCTGGTCCCACTATCATTTGCTGTTATTGTCTGGTCACACTGTTTCGTGTTTTTCTGTATTTTTTTCTACACCAAACGCAGTCACTTTAAGTTTTCAGTGATGAGCTCTTGAATAAGCTAGACTCTGAATAAAAATAGCTATACATTAAAAAATAAAATGAATTAAATTTAATTCAATATTAAAAATAAAATATTTTATTCTCAGTTGTTTTAAAAAGTTTTTTTTTGTTTATTGTTAATTGAATGTTCTTAATTACAATTGAATGTTCTTAATTACAAAATCGTTCAACTTCACAAGAAAAGCGTTTAAATTGGCAATTATGAAGAGGGCTTTTTTCACCGGTCTTTTTTGGAAGCACCTTAGTTTTCTCGCTGTGTTTACCTAACAAGATGATTTTATCGAATTCGGATTTTAAATCATTAATATTGATATTTGCGAACATATTATATATTTTAATAAAATCAAATAAATATCTATATATCCCGCTAGCTGCTAGTTTACAAATTATCCCGCACCAGGCTTGGAAAAACCACCAGATATAGCGGGCAAATGGCTAAACTGGCATCGCTGGTCATTTCGTTTCACACAAAAAAAAGCGCGCCTGGTGCCTCCGCGTACCTTGGTTCTTCCACCTGCAGATTCGCAGATTGACGGTAATTCAATTGCAGCCACTGCGCCCGCGAACAAGCGCAAGACCAATAAGCAACGCACGAAGTGTGAAAAAATAAAATAATAAAAAAGCCAAAAGAAGTGGAGTTGACATTGAAGTCGTCGCAGCGCGCGTGTGTGTGGGTGTGAGTTTCGTGATGGTGTGTGCGAAATTCTTTTGTGTTTCTTCGCTCAGCAAAAAAATAAAATAAAATAATTGCAAAATAAATTGAGAGCGTGTTGTTTGAATTGAAGAAATATTGTGCTTTGTGGCGAGTAGTAAAAATCAATAAAGCGCCCGCAATTGTCGCCACTATTCCCGTGTCATTGTTGTTGTTGTTGTTGCGCCAGGAGTTTCCGTCAACAAGCCGTGGGGGATGTCTCTCTCTCGCTTGCGTTTTCGGCTCTCTTTTGCACCCTCGCCTTAGATATCGTGTTATTTTTCGCGGTGTCGCTTATCTTGTTTACACACACTTACATATTTGTAGTTTTACTATATCGTGTCGGAATCGCATTAAAGAGAGATTTCTAATGAAATTAATTTTTCGCTTTGCACCACAGGAAGAGGAGAAGATTTCCAGCTAAAAGCATCGCAAAAAGGTAAGCTGAAAGAAAAACAATAAACAAATGCCACGGCCGCCTGGCAACCGTTACGCTTGTTGCGCAGACACTCGCAAAATTGGCACACACACACACACACACGCACACTCGAACGTATGTGTGAATGCTGGGTATTTGACAAGTTCAATAATCGAAAGTGCCCCTATTGTCCTCTCTGTTGCACTCACGCACACGGCCGTATGCTAATTACAACGGTTCAATGGCTCTGCCAGCTCGTCGAGATTTTGACTTATTGCCTCCTCTCTGACATGTTTCGGCGCATTTCCTCAAAAGATAATGCAGCTGTTCGATGCCTGACGTTCGATACCGTTAAACTGGTTTCTGACTCAAAATGCCAATTGTTTTCGTATCTTAAAAACGTTAATTTGCCTTTTTTGGCCCGAGCGCAATTTGCCTGTCGGTCCCGCAGAGCTCTCAAATTTGTTGCAATTAAAAATTGATTTTCCAAAGCTTGTAAAACAACAACAACAACAAAGGCAGCAGCAGCAGCAAATGCTTAAAAACAAAAACAGCTAGCAAGCAAACATCGGTTTCTGCAACAATGAAAAAGCAATTTTCCGTATCTAACAAAAAAAAAAAAACTTTAAAAACTCAGTCAAGTCAAGGCATTGTGTCCATTTTATTGTTGTTGCTCTTGCTTGCCACACGTTTTGCGGCAGGCTATTGTCGTTGTTGCTGCTGCTATTGCCAGTATGTTGCAATGCTTGGGCATGTCTAATTTTCGGTTTAACAAAACTTAAGTACTCTGGCTTTTGAGCTTTGGCCGTTGTTAACGAAACCGTTTTTCCCTTCTTCGTCTTTTTGGGTTTCTGTCGTTTTCTTCTTCTTCTTCTTCTTCTTCTTCTTATAAGCGCAAACATCAGCAATTGACAAGCTGAGCCGAATGGCAACGGCATTTCTCTGCCCCTCCAAACAGTCTGAAATTATTTCGTAGCGTGTCCGATTGGCATCAATTTTGGTGGCGCTAGGCAATTGCGAACATGAAATAAAGCAAACAAGAGCCAAAACAAATAAGTGTGCTAATTACGGATATAACATGTAGCCATAAAAAAATATTTACATCGACGATGGTGTTTAATAAATGGGGAACTCATTCGTACGCACTGCGTTTCCTACATTTGGTCTAGTCTGGTTAAAGATAAAACGGCTTCAAAATAAATTTGGAATTCATTATAACACACAAAAATAAAGTTAAAAAAAATATATATAGAAAAAAATTTACTTCCCATACCGGGAATCGAACCCGGGCCTTCTGGGTGAAAGCCAGATATCCTAGCCACTAGACCATATGGGAGGCTGTCTGATAGGTAGCAAAGACTCGTTTTGTTAACAAGCGTTTGGGTTCTTTGCATTCTGAACAAATTACTCATTGAAACGAAAATAAATAAAACAAAAACTGGTTTGTCTTCCCAAATTTAATTAACTGAAAGCAAGAAAATAAAATTACATATAAAAAAAATACAATTAACTTAAGCAAAAAAGTTTCCCATACCGGGAATCGAACCCGGGCCTTCCGGGTGAGAGCCGGATATCCTAACCACTAGACAATATGGGACTTGACAATTTGCCCGTCTAAGTGTGTTCTCAGTCCGCTTCTTAGGACAATGCGCAAACATTGCCTGCACACAATTTCTATTTTTAACGATGCGAGGATGCTTTGGAAATTCTTTCACTTTTCACAGTGGAAGGAGGCCAGCATCATTACATAAGATAAGGGAAAGGAAAGTGTATCCCATATGGTCTAGTGGCTAGGATATCTGGCTTTCACCCAGAAGGTCCGGGTTCGATTCCCGGTATGGGAAGTAAACTTTTTGTGATTTTTTCTGTTTGTTAATTAAATCAATTGCCCAGCTCTACAAGCCAAGCCCCATCAATCAAGCGCTCGCTCTCTCCCACTTCTCACCAATTGCATTGCACAAAGGCATCAATTGGCTTCAAGTCGAAAATCAGCCAACAACTCCACTTATTGACCCTCACTTAGAGGCGGTATAACACGAAGCGTGGTTCAAGTGGTGTTTTAATGAGTCTCAGCTGGGTATGATCCGGCTCAATGAACTTCCTTGGCTCCCCCCTGCCAGAGTTTTCCATCAAGTGCAGCTGCAACTCAATTTTCCAGGCCCCCGACACTCGATGGTAAAAACGGCTAATTCATCAAAAGTGTGGCAAAGCCGAGAGCTAAAAAACAGTGGGCCATTGTTGTTGCCCAACACGCCTACTTTTCGCTGGTGTCCGCCCCATTTTGCTGCATGCTGTTTTGCCGCCTGCCACTTTCCAAGTCAATTGAAAAACTCGTGTGCTTTTATATGCCATCATCATCTTCCGCTGGCTTGGATGTTGTATGAGATTATGTGTCGTATGCAGACATTAGAAGCGCGTGTGAGACGTACGGCTGAGCAAGAAGCGAGGAAAAAAAAGGCAAAGCGTACAAATTACCATTTTTTATAGCTTTTATGTGTGTTTGTTTCTTGTTTTTTTTTTTTTTCTTATTTTTCTTAAAGAAAGCCAAGCCCCGACAATCGATGGCAGCGTGTGAGAGAAGCAAAAAAAAAGACGGCAACTTTTTCGTTTCTGTTAAACGTTAAAGTAACGCCAACGCCGCCAGAGCTTTGTTTTTATTGTTAAACCAGTTGATCAGTTGAGCGACAGCCGGAGCGGCAACGGCAAGAACGAAAGACAGCAGCAGCTGCTTGCTTGCTGTACGGGTTTCCATCTCCATCTCCCTCGGATCCCCACCAGCTCGCTTCTTGGCTGCTACGCTGGCTGCATATTAAGCGCCCCTGCTGCGCGCCTGCGCGTCCAACGACCGCATTGTTGTGAGTTGGAGAGTCTAAGCTCTGTTTGTTTTGTTTTGTTTTCAATTCGCATCAGCCAGACGGGCCAGCAGGTAGGAGCTAACTCCGATTGGGTTCCCGATCGTTCCAGATGTGCAGGAGGAGCAGGCAGGCAGGCAGTCGCTTAATTGAATTGTTTCAGCAGCCTTGATCATTTCCGTTCCTGCAGCTTTGGATACCTTTTATTTATTAATGAAGAAGGGAAAAGCCTAGATTGATAGTCAGCTGAGAACAATTACACAAATTGCACAAATCAATTGACTTTAAATGTAAAACAGCAGTTTAAAAGTGTGATGGCATCAACTAATAATACTAATAACTCTAAAGTGCTTAGAAGACACAGCTTGTTTCCTTTCCAATCTGAGAGTCATGCTGGTCATCTTCAAGATGCGTTGGGAACACGACTGATAAAAAAAAATGGAAAACAGCAGTGAACTCAGTAATGGACTTTTGACTTTTAAGTGTGCTTTGTCGTCTATCGCCACCATAAAGGCAATTAACATGCTAACTTCACCAAACAATCAATCCATTAAAAGAGAGCCTCACGCACTCCCCATTTCTTTGTCTCTCAGTCTCGACTTCGAGGCCCCGCTTCGTCGTATAGTTTCGTGAGGTGCAGCTGGAAGGAAAACGTGTAAATTTCGTTTGACAGTTGACAGTGAGAGAAGAAAAACTAAAAAATAGACAGGCAATGCTCTTTTAGGGGAGTTGGCCAATGCTCCCAGCCGTCCGAAATCGCAGTCGTAGTTTCACCTCACCCATTTAGCATGACAATCAGACAACCGGAGGATGGGACACTAATACGCGCGGGTCATGCATGGCCTGCAGTTGGAATCAGCGTACACACCTCTTTTGCTTTGTTTGCTGCAAAAAAAAGAAAAAAATTGACAAACAAAAAAAAAATAAAAGAAATACAGAAACCCAAGCCGTTTTCACTCTTAGTTTTCATTTTAGTGAAAATCCGCACGGGGATACGCCCCAGTCTGTCTACCCCGCCCCCGAAAATGAAAAGAAGGGCGCCCAAAGGCCATTGACACACATTTCTGGCTTGCGTGCAGGCTTCCCAATCCGAGACCAAGATATTGGGGTTTCTTCTGGTCAAGTCATGACACATGTAGATACATCTGCCGGGGGTCCGAGGAGCGTCGAATATAAAGAAAGTGTTCGAAAACTGATACGATGCTGAAGACGACGCATGTCCAATAAATAAATTGAAATATTTACGCTTCGAAAGAACGAATCGAAATTGCCGAAAAAGCGAAGCGCGGAGTCTGGCTGGAAAGACGCAGAAGAAGCCAACTGGTTTTTAGTGGAAGGCGGCTTATTCCCAAGTCTTCTGGGTCCCTATAATCGCTCCGTTTGCCTCGGTGCGCCGCAGGCTCCTGCACCAGTGCACCAGAGAGCACCACAGCTGCAGCTGTGACCCACTCCCAGTTGTCCATTTAAAGCGGCCGCCAGACGACGCGACGCGGTCTGCAACGTATCTGTGCACATTTATCGCCATCTCCCGCCAAAGCCAGCCAACTCTTTTAGTTGGGCATTTTTTTGTTATTTTTTTTGTGGCAGTGGTTTTGCGGGTCTAATGCCAAAAATCAAAAATAAAAATTTCACCTCCGGTCACACGCTTGAGAAGTCACACTCGGCAGCAAACGTATAACTGGCGGAATGAAAGCGCCAAAAGCCATTGTGGAAATTGCAGGCGCTGGTTAATTAAACAAACTGCGCCCATGGCACATGAAATTGATTGAAGCGGCGAAAAAAAATGGAGCGGACGAGGGCAATTGTTGATTATTTGACGTGAAGAGCTCTAAGCTTAATAGAAAAAAGGTTTATCTAGTAGATTTATTAGAAGTTGTGTTAAAATAAAGATCAATATATAAGAAAATCCCAGGACAAATCCCACTTTTAAGACTAAGAAATTGTCCTATATAAAAAATCCCAGCTCACCTCACATCAGATCTAACTAGGTCGCAATCTACACACACACACCTTGGAATCAATTCTCATTTTTATATCAAAATCGTAGATGGAACAGATCGATTGGTGTTGGGACTGTGAGGAGGCAGAGTGGAAATTAATTGTGAACAAAAGGCAGCCAGCGAGCGAAAACAATAAGGAATTTCCAGCAACCTCTCTGTGCGAGTCGAGAGTGGAAGCGTAGGCTTTTCTTAAGTGAAAAGCAAATATACAAGTCGATTCCGCCATATCGCAAATGCATTACCTTTTGTGGGCTTAATTTGATGTGGTAGCGTCGATTATTTTTAGCTTTCAGGCTAATCCAACGGCAATTCATGCCGCTCCATTTACTTGGCTGCGCATTTGGTTGGTGGCTGCCGGCTAATGATTTTTCATTAATTACCAAAACGGGTCTTTTTTGACCATTGAGGCGATCTTGTGTGCTGTGTTGTGTTGTGTGTTGCGTTGCTTTTAGCCCCGTTTGTGGCTTCTTCTTTTTAAGATAAATGAATGAATGTCCGGATGCACTTGAAGCGCACATAAAAATTGTTGCCTGTCAGCGTCATTGAAACGGTGGATCCGCCGATCCGATACGATCCGATGGAAATCCTCTCTTGTAAACTTCATCTTTTCGTTTAATTTACTAACTGTGCATGGTGAATCAATCATTGCGTCTGCTTAGCCTCAGCTTTGACTAGGTCTGGTCTCCGGCTACATCTTCGTCTATGTCTCGGGGTATTTAAATTAACCGGTTCGCCTTGTTGTTTGCGGTTCCCCTAATGAGCAGCACTTGTTGTCCGCTCAAGAGTTTTTGGAGAGAGATTGCATCCACTAAGCCGCAGACAGGCACCGCCATCATAATCATATCCCGTGTCCATCTCCATGCTGCAGGGTTATAATGCTTTCTCTGCGGGGATTGTGTGGGAAAGCCTAGGGTCCATCGAATAATGATGAGCGTTATCGCTTACACGTGTCTCGAACTTTTACAAACATAATTTATTAATTGGGTTAAGTTTATGTTGCGGTGGAGCTCGTTAGGCCGTACAAAACATACGAAACAGTGGGGGTAATGAACTTGTTTTGGGATTGGTTTGATGAATTTTTGGTGTAAATTTCTGGGGGTTCACAATGTCAGATCTGCAGGGAAACTAAGTCAATTTATTTACTTTAAAGTTAACTTATGGTTATATAAACCCATTTTAAATATCCGCAATAAGCAGCTTCTAATTTTGAGTATCCAAAACTACCTAACAACCGAAAAATGATGTCATTTAAAGAGACTTGACTTTGTGCTTATGTAGCAGCTCTTTAAAAGATTCGTATGTGCTTAGCTTGATTTACTTCACCGCCAGATTCTGTTCTGTGTTCCCTTGAAATTCTAGAGAATTTGGCATTGCAACCTGATGATTATGACAATCATATTTCCAGTGGTCTTGGCTCATTAGCAGCCTTGCTCCGGCCTGCTTTCCGATCGAATTAATTTGCAGCTCGCCACTAAATATAACCTTAGCACGATATCGCTCTGTACTTCGCATTACTCAAAGATCGAGCTAAATGCTGGCGCGTGTTACGCACCAGCAAATGGATCTGTGTACTGGAATATGAATTGGATTCGATTCAATTCGATTCGATTTCCGAGTAAAGCCAAGACGAAGAGCGAAGGTCTTCAATGAGGCGCAGCAGCTTGACTGAGACTGAGGCTGGGGCTGAGAGTTGCCTTTTTGTATCTCTATCCGTATCTGTATCTATTTCCATTAATTAGAGGCGAGCAATGATGCGTCAGTCGAGAGTTTTTGTCTTTTGTCTGAAACTGGCTCTGTGGCAGACAGGCAATCCACAGCCAGGAGATATTATAATAATTTATATGATTTTTGCATTGTTTACCTACCAACCACCGCTTCTTTGAATCTCTCGCATTGTTTATTTAATTTGCCAACTCAGCTCTTTAGCTTTTTTACCCCTGACTCATGTTCAATGTCGTGAAACTTCTTCAGTGCAAATTACATAGTCAAAGAAATGGAAAAAAGTGGTTAAAACAAAGTGTATATTGCACTATCAGCTGACAAACGATGCCGCTACCTTTTAAATTGTGTCCGATAGGCGCCTACCCAGATTGCGAATTAAGTAAAATTACCTTTCTTCGCGACAAGCAATTACTTCTCAATTACAAATTTACTGTCTCTGAGCCTCTACTCCTTACTTTTTATGATTATTGCATTCAATTAATTTAAATTGCTTTGGAAATTGGTCTCGTTTGGCCACTTGCCCGTCCGTTTCACTGCCAAAGAGCCATCGCCCAGCTTTCATTTTGCTTTATGGCTTTAATTCCCAACTATTTATAATAATTACTAAAGCAAATAAACCTACACAAAAACGGCCAGCAGTAACTATAAAAAGACGTGGCTGTATTTCTCTTTGTCATCTGCTCGGCGGCGTGAGCGTCAGAGATCATTGGGGCAGGGTCTTGGACTCGGAATCGGAATTGGACTTGGGAGCCCATTACGAACTGACCAAGTCACCATAGAGACCCCAGAGTAGCGGCAAGCAGCTGGCAGCGATGATGACGACGACGAGACGCAGCGTCTGCCTCGAATTTGAGTGAGCTTTGCAGGCAAAACTCACAAAGTCATCCCAAGCAGCTGGTTTGACCCCACAGTTGGCTTTTCTTATACCCTTTGAGGGTACTATGGTACTATAACTTTAATCAGAAGGTTGGTAAATTGTGAAAGACTCGTTTTTAATCCTATAAATCATAGAAATTCTTTATCAGTATTAACAACAGAATCATTCCAGCTATGACTGCGGAACTACATTTTTTTTTATTTCATTGTTTCAAATTTTTATAATGAGTTAAATCATAAAAATTAACAAAAATTTTAGTTTTATAAAATTTGTAGTTTAGTATTCAGATTTGACCTAATTAAAGTTAACACAGAACAGCTTTCCAAAGTGAAATTAATGCATTTTTAGCTGAGTTTTTATCAATTTAGGGTTTGGCAAGCGCATACAAACTTCGGTTTCTCAAAGTTCACTTTCTTTCTAGTCTTTTTTTGTGCTTTCAGTGCTTGAAAATTCAAATAGGTGAAAGGGTAGGCCTCTGCCTGGAGTATTTCCAAAAGATTTGATGAAGTAATAAAGAAAAGTGGGTACTTTGAAAGAAGAAAGAAGCTATTGTGCTAATGGAGAGCTTTAAAATGTCTGAAAGTCACAGATAAACATATAATGAATACAATTTGTAGGTAAACTATATATATCTTTTTTTATAATGTACATTTCAATGATTTATAACTATCATGGGAAGCGCTACTTAATCATACTTGCAGCAGATGTTTAGTTCATATTTTGGGTAAACTTTAAGCTTTAAATTTAATTATGTAATTAAATTTATAAGCTACTAAAGCTTAATTAATTCGAATTGCTTAGTTAATTTTTAATGCGACCTTGGCTATATTTTTTTTAAGTAAATAAAAGATGCATTTCATAAAAAGACAAACCGTGCTAATCATCATTTAATCTCCCATGATAGTTGATTTGATTAAATAAAATTAGTTTCAGGTTTTAACCAGCAGTTGCAATCATCAGCTCGAGAAGGTAATTCCATTCCTCGGGCCTCAGACTAAAGCAAACATATCAAGTTAATATGTGTTTTTTGCTGACAGAGAAACCCATCTTCGTGTGCCTGCCTCTTTTTGTCTGGCTTTTTGCGGTTTATCTAATTGGGAAATGTATGGCAATCCGCAGGTTAACTAGTTTATTGAGCTACTTGCTACAAATTGGGCAACTCAACTCCATTTGGGTTAAAACTTAAACCCCACGCCAAGCGATCAATCACACTGCCCTTAACTCTTCGCTTTCAGGTGATGTGTGTGTGTGGTTGCTTTTCCACTTTCGCTAATAAAAATTGTCTTTAGTATCTGGTGGATTTATGGACTTGACGAACGACACATTTATGCTGGTCGCCGACCAACTTTATTTCTTATTTTTCCGAGTGCCAGCTAATCACATATTTCCGCCCCAAACCGAGAGCCGTCTAAAAGAAAAAATAGCCTCAGGTGGGTCGCTTGGCTTGTCGGCTGTGGTTTTGCGCTTTAATAACTTCATTGTCAATGCAACATACGAGGGAAGTTGCAGCAAGCAAGCAGCCAGGCTTGACTTATTTTTATGTGTGGCATCTAGAAGTAGTCCATTGTTCAATGGACTTGCTTTGGGTTCAGTAAAATGCACAGGAAAAATTGTATATATAATCTAGTATGATTAATAAAAATTCTAATAAATATTTTTAAACAAGTTAATTTTTTTCGGTGTCATAAATGCACAGTAGCTCTACAGCTCTACGAGATGGACAGTGAGCCAGGGAGATGGCTATCATGAGTGGCTTAGATTTATGTATTTTTATATCGCACAAGGAAGCGTTGAACTCAAGAGGAGATGTCGGGCTTAGTTGCTGTTGCGATGATTCCACAAATCAGCGAACGCGTACATTGAGATCATCACCGGCTGTCTGTCTGTCTGTCTGATCTCGGGCTACAGGTTTATTTCTCGATCGATGGTGGGTAGTTTTTATGTGACCGATCGAGCGCCGTCGGGCGGTATTAAACTCGACTTGCCTTATTTAGTTTTTGGTGTTTTATGACTGCATGACTCGGACACGACCGTTTGTTACACCCGCACAACGGGTGAGAGAGTTGGTTAGACTTTATAAATGAGGATCTACACATAAGGCTTGATTATATTAGATCAGAGTGTGCCACGACTTCTTGATAGCCGGTAAATATTTACCATCCGGCAGCGGGAAAAACATGAAGCTATCTTTTCTGCAAAATATTTACCTATTTCAGCGAGTCTGGATACTAATTTTTATTATATTTTTCAAGAATTTCAAAGCATAAAGATGTATTGGCAATGTAAACAGGGAAGATTTTAACAAAACAGCAAAGAAAAAGAGTTATTTAACTAAGGCAATATTAAGCCTTAAAAAATATGTAATTTTTCATTAATTTTTCTGTACATTTTTGCTAATCCCAGGCGTGTAAGCTAAGCCTCTATAAAGTCAATGTAATGCCCCCTCTGTGGACCCGAATAACCACTCAAACTGACTCAACATGACCACAGAGACCCAACCAGAGAACAATTCCTCTATGACTCTTGGGTCCCGGAACCACAGCGGCCACAAAAATTACACAGATCATTTCGAAATGTACATTGAAATCATTTTTCCTTTTTTTTTGTTATTTATTCGTCGAACAAACAAACGAAGAGCGGGAAAAGCCATTGATTAGATACAGATTCAGATTTAGATATTCAGATACAGTGCAGGCTACGCCCCTTTGCTACCCCAAAATCAAGTGAGGGCAGGGCCCCCTTTGGCTATGGGTTTTCGGATCCGATAGATTTGATAATATTACAACAGTTCCGAATCATTTTGCCAGCGGGGAATCGCCAGCTGCGGATGAATCAGCAGCATTTGGTGGGGCCTCTTGTTTGTATGTAGCACTTACAACACTTTTCCATGCTGCATGGGGAAAAGCTGCGGGCGTGGGCTTATAAATAGATTATTTCCCACGCCCACGTGTCTATTTCTAGGTCTCGCATGTGTGTGTGTGTGTGTGGTTTTCTCAGGTTATAATGTTGCTTCACATGGCATTGCATTGTTGTTATTGTTGTTTTTCCCCCCCGCCAAACCCATCTCATCCCGTCGTCGATTGTGCAATTTGGCGAGGTTCCACCTTGGCTTCCCTTTTGTTTTCTTTGCTCCCCCCCGAGCACTTACTTTCCTTTGCCAGCTTAATTTGTGTTATTTTTTCCGTAATAATTACTGACCATTTACCGCTGTTCCAATTTCTGAGCATTTTGCTCGCAATTTTTCCGCGCCCGCGAAAAATAACACGTCAATGTTTTGGTTTCTTTGCCGCGCTCTGCATTAATATTTTCCTTCCGCAATACTTATGACCAATTCCCCGCTCTTCCCACCAAAACTAAAAATAAATTCCCATACCATACATTCAAAATATCTTGTGTTTGTGAGCTGCTGCTATATAAAAAGTTCGAATTATAAACTTTTCAACGTTTTTTTTTTCGCACAACACATTTCGCGCACCTCCCTCTCGGCTGCTCTCATCACCACCTGCTGGTGTGGCCGGCACAGTGGTTAGGACTTTTATTGCTTTCAAGAACTGAAAATAGACAGAGAAAGTTTATGATCAAAATTATATATTTTGAAGATACTACCGTGGAAAGTTCTACCTCAAAGGTTTCTTAAGGTCTGCTAGACTAGAACTTACTTTTTAATAAGTTGGAATATATTTAAAATGTAAAATGTACAAAATCTATAGATGTAATGAAGCAATTATTTTAAACAATATTTTCAAGGTTAAATATATAATTAATTTTAAACCACTGTTCATCAAAAGCAACAGGTACATATTTATATACCTTATATTCTAATCAATGGAATCGGAAAATTCCTCTTTGAAAAGGAACTTTCTACCACGGTTGGTCGGCGTCAACGACTCGTCGCGAGTGTTCTAAAATTAAATATTTAAATTTGTTGTCTTTACATTCGGCTGAGCGCTCTGCTGCCTTTAGAGCGTTATAAACTTTGCCCATAAAATTCATATTTATTTAAATGAGTATCATCGAATGAACAATCAATATGCGAATGGGTTTTGGGCTAAAAACGAGAAACGATTTCGGCGAAAACCTAGAAATGGTGAATCACATTGGAAAAGGGGAATTAACCGGTGGGGGACAGGGAAAATAACTGATCTCAGCCGTCAGCTTTTTGTATATGGCTGCTGATAAAAAGGCCCGAGAGATAAATGATATCGCCTAGATAACGATTTTTGCAAGAATCAGCGTAACAACTTCCGGTGAGTTGCCCCCCCACAACAATACCAATTATAGGGGGAAGGAGAGCTTTGACAAACACTTTTTTTTGTACTCTCTCTTACTTGTCTCTCTGCTACAGTCACGCATGGCAATGCCGTCAGCTGGGTAAGCAACTCTCTTTTTTTGTATACCCTTACAGGGAGTTTTATAAATTTAAGTAAGAGTTTGCAACGCAGGGCTCTGAATATAGACTATAGGCGATGTATCACAGTTTTACCCTTATCATTATAATAATGTCACATTAAACCTTAAAGCAATTATTGTCGTTATTTATTACTGAAAACCTGCATAGAGGGTATACATAGTTCGCCTTGCCGAAGTAATCTTTTTCCCCTCCTCTCTTTCTTTCTCTCTTTGCGTCTCTTTCGATCCCGCAGCTGGGAGTCTTTTATTTAAGCTTTGCATTCAATTCTGAACGATTCATTGCCGCGTACGTGAGCGCGCGGCTGAAAAAGTTTTCATTATTATTATTTTTCTTTCTTTCTTCGCCGCGTTCTTCCGTATTATGTGCAGTACGATGCACAGTTGCGAGTCCGAAACTGAACGTAACACTAAGTTAAAAACGAGATTGGCAATTGCTGGTTAATTCGACAAATGTAAATATGAAAAGTGCGAGTGCAGTCCCCCGTATCTCTTATTCGATTGCGTGACTCTCCATCAAGCCCCATAAATGCGCAGCGTTTTCTTATCGCTGGTGCGTGTGTGTGTAGCGTGTGCGTGTGATTGCAGCAAAAAGTGTGTGTATGTGTATGTAGGTTATGGCAAAATTAGCACCAAACGAACAAAACAGCAACCAAAAAGTGTGTAAGAAACAGAAACACGCAACCAACTGTTGTTCCTCCTCATCTTCTTCTTCTTCTCACCTTTATCCACCTGATAAATCGAGTTTGTCTGCTCGCTGTTCTCTCTCTTGTTTGTTTGCTTATCATGACACAATTTCAAGTTTAATTGAAGCGCCAACAAAATTGAAAAGTGTGTGAGGAAAATCTCAGTGCAACGCCGCTACATACACACATGCAGGTATCATATCGATATCGCCGTCGATGGTGATGTAATTTGCATAAACAACAACAAGACTCTAGCAGAAAGATAACAACAAATATCGCAGACTAACCGCATACATAATTTTTGGAGTGAGTTCAGGTTTAAAGCGGACGGGGAGCCATGTAGGCAGCCCGGCTCCAAGTGTGTGTGTTGTTTCTGTTATTGTTTTTGTTGTTGTTTCTATTGCCAAACACACTTGTTACTTGGAGGAGTCCCTCGAGTTTGTGATTAAAGCCGCTTGATTTCGATACGGCTAAACAAATAAATAAACAAAGTCGGAAGAGTGTAGGAAAAAATGTGTATGATGTTGTTACACTGGAAACTATAGGAATATATACAAATAAAATGCATAAGAGTGCATAAAAATATAAGTATTAGTTGTTTGATATAACGTTAAATACCTAAAAATCTTCTCTATGGTTTTAAATCGTTTAAATCTGTGTCTAAAAGTTTGCTACAAAATGTTTCTTCCAAAAAAAAAAATTACCATCTCTATTTACTATAGTCTATTAGTCCCTACTTTTTAAAACAAGTAGCAAAAGGATCTAAAAGGGATAACCTTTTTTGAGAGATCCCTGCTTATAAAAAAGGTTGAAATTTAACTTCATTTCATATTTACACATGTCTTATTTGTTTTTGATTAGCAAAAAACCCACATTTCTTGACCTAAAAGTCCAGAAAGTGCTCTTGAAAAAAGAGCTCAAGGCTGGACAAATATTTGATATGACAAGAAAATTTTTTTTGTGATTCATTATATAGAATATTATAAAATCCCTTTGCTCTGGGCAATGTTTAAGCAGTGATTTTTTTTTTTTTTTTATCAGTCGTGACCATACAGTCGAGACTCATTTCTCAAAAGAACAGAATCTGTAACGGAATTTCTCGTACAGTGAATCATGCCAGTGATGAAATTGGTCTGATCTTTACAAACCAGTTCTGGCTGCTGCTTCATGCGTTTGGTAAGCTGTAAAAGCTATAGTTTCCCCCATTAACATGTCTGTATTTCTTTGTTATTTCAATATTTAAATTGGAAGAGTTCCTGGAACTCCTAAATAAAGACAGTAAAAAGGAGATATATGTATGTATGTGATCAATAGAACTCCATTCCCATGAAACCATCTGCCACTGCAAGGGCATCTGATAGATAGTTTGAATCGAAGCTGTCTGACAGAACCGGCAAATGCCTTAAATGCCGCAGACGCCCACAGAACGAACAGCAAGGTGCTGAGTGAGTGACTGCCACAGAGATATGGTCTCGTCGATAGCCACCAGTGTTGTAGCTTTGATTCCAAACGATTCCTTGCGACTTGAGTCAGCGGTTGGCAGTGAAATCCAAGCCACAGCAAGCAGGTTGGTCTTCCAATGACTCCTCCTCCTCCTCCTCTCTGGCATTCGCATCCAGATCCACCTGTCGCCTCACCTGCCTGCCTGCTTGCCCCACCATCTCCTCCTCAGCTCCTCTGACGTGTGTGTGTCATGCGGATGGCTGGCCAGCAGCAGAAACGTCAGCGACAGTCGCGTCGTCGTCGTCGTCATTTGCTGCTTTTAGACAATGCTACAAGTTCCTACACCTACGACCTAGAATTTGCCGAATATGTCAACAGGTATATAGGCAGCCGCAAAGCGAATAAACTACGCACGCACACATTCAGGCTATATCTATGGGTCGCTCTCTATATAACCAGCTATCTATATACGCTCGTATATAAGCGGGGGGAGCAACTTGTTTGTCTAAATAAAAAAAAGGGGGAATTCATTTAAATTTATATATGTTATTTCTACTTTCTTGCTGCAGAAATCTCTTTCGATTTCAGTATTTATAATCTAGCGGGGTATTAAATCTATTGCAACATGTGTGAAAGCACTAATCTTATAGATTCGAGAAATACACAGAATATAGAAGAAGCAGTCAACGAAAGCGAAAGTGTCTGTGAATATTCGAACTTAGTTGTGAAGTCACACTGGTGGCGCCCGAATAAGTCGAGCTGTGTGTAACGTTGTCCTGCCATCCCTTTTTGCCCCCGTTTGCAGCATGCGCAGTGCGATTCTGGTGGCCAGAAAATGGGAAAATGGCTCTTGGCCAATACGGTGGTTCCATGGTGTAATGGTTAGCACTCTGGACTCTGAATCCAGCGATCCGAGTTCAAATCTCGGTGGAACCTGACTCTAAGGTCCTATTTTATCAGGCGTGTAGAGAAAGCACTTCTAGGGTTTCGTTTTTGTTTTTTCAACTTGTAAAAATATGTTCTCTTTGTATGCGAGTGAGTAGGGAAGTTTTAGTCTTCCAAAAATACAAAAACTTTACATTTTGAAGCCTCAAATTAAAGGGTTTAAACAAGGTCTTTTCCCCTTTAAAAATATTTAAGCAATTACTTTGTTTAGCCAAAGATTTTACTGAGTACACCTGCACTTAATCATCTCTGGACAAAGTGATATAATTATTCCTAGTATATATGACAATATATATCAAAAATATATGTATGGACACAATATATCGCTAATCCGTTTCGTTTTTAGCGCCTGAATCTGTTCTAATAGACAAATTTATGAGACGCTACGCACACGCACCGCATCGAAAGCCATAAATTAGATCACAAAAAAATTAGAAAAATATATTCTCAAATGTATATAAGTATATATCGAGTGAGCCGCCCATAAGAACCGAGCCCCAAGATACAACCCACATCATTGGCAACATAAACAACCCATCGATAATGTCCGATGTTGGTCAGTCGACCAGCGCGGGCTCTGAACTTCAGTTTGAGTTCAATCTGAGTTTTGAGATTTTGCCCTCGTCGTGTGTAAATGCAAATTGTCATGTCACTTGGCCGCAGGGCTAATTTCGAGCCAAGCACTTTCCTTAACAGAAACAACAACAATGAACCTCAAACAATTGCCCCGTTGTAATGTTTGATAAAAAACACTCGCGCGTGAAATCAAGCCAAATTTATGTCAAGGGGGCCTGCATGACAACCAGCGGCGGCGGCAACAACAATACAAATTAAATAAAATTAGCGACTATTTTGCACGAAAATGAGGGGGGGCAGCAATGTGGAGATAAAGAAGGTGAAGGGGGTTTACTACGGGAATATGGGAGGCAAACGCTTGAGTACTTTTGCCCCAAAAGTTGATGGACGGCTAACTGAGCGCCCTACACATGCGCCTTGTTTGCTTGCCACCTCTCTCACTCACTCTATTTATTTTCCTCTATGTGGGCTACACTGGAAATGTTTAGTGATGATTTCGGGTATTATAAGTAAAATTAGAAATTATTTTTAATTATAGATGAGCTTAAGGCAAACTCGAGTTCATATTAGATATCAGTTTTTGAAGAAGAATTAAAATTGGCACTAAAATTCCCAAGTGAGATTTCAGCTGCAGGCTAAGATATAAACAAGTTAAGAGTTCAGGTTTATATGTGATCAAAAAAAGTAGTTCTAAAGTTCCTTACATTACATTATTTGCATTTTTTTTATACAAGTTTTTAAACAATCTCTTGACACTTCGTCTCGCTTGGTCCCTGATCCATTTAATCCCATTTTTGCCAGTGTACTTGGCGCTGTCTCTTTCGTAGTTTGCGTGTGTGTGGGCGATGGCATAATGGGGTTTTCGAACGACATTGAACTCGAAAAAGATCGAAAAGTGTCGGCGGGGCAGCCCAATGCAAACCAAGCTGTCTTTGACTTTGCTTTATACTCCCATTCGGTTGGGGTTTTTGGGTGTGTGTGTGCTTGCTATTTGTTTATGTTTTCCATTTAGCCTTTGCTTTTCCAGTAAATCAAAAAAAAACAAATCCGAAATTGAGTTCTGCCAAATGCTGTCCAAAGTAACAACAACGGTGCACAGATCAACCAGAGAGCCCTTAATAATTTGTTGAATCTTTAATGATCTTTGCAGTCGACCGACGACGGGTATCCGAGATAATACAGAAAATCGCTTTGGATTGCAAGCAAGCAGCAACTGAGTAAATAGCAGCGCGGAAACAGTCGAAGCCACAGAATGGTGGACTACTATAAGGTCTTGGATGTGCCGCGCTCGGCCACCGACAGTGAAGTGAAGAAGGCGTAAGTACACAAATATAAACCCCGATCCATCAGCAAATCAGCAAAAAATTCGTACTTCCAACGAAGTCCTACCGACTGACATCCGGCTGAAAGCTGACCCATGTCTTAATCGACTGAATTGTTATTTTCGGGTGAATCCCCATTGTTTTATTAGCAATTTCATGGGAATTGAAGTTAATTAAGCTTCCTGCTTATCGAATAACGAGTTGAAGTACTCTTTAAGTCAGTCCTTAATTCATTCTTAAATTAAAATACGAAAAACATTATAGATTTACTAATCCAATTTAACATCTTTCCTCCCAAACAGCTACAGAAAATTGGCTCTGAAATGGCATCCAGACAAGAATCCCGACAACGTGGAGGAGGCCAACAAGCGCTTCCGCGAGCTGTCCGAGGCCTACGAAGTCCTGTCCGATGGTAAGTGCCACAGCCCGAGTAAGAATTACTTAAAATTTCCTTAGGAAAGTGGGTTAATGGGGTCACAAGATAGATCCCTTACCAATGCCAAGTCTCTATTGTGTGTGTGTTTAGCACGTAAGCGCAGGATCTACGACTCGCGTGCCACGCTGCACAAGTCCTCGGCGAGCAGCAACAGTAGCAGCTCCTACTCCCGGTATCGCACTGGTGGCAGCAATGGAACCTCGGCCTATGGCCGGGACTACGACTACGACTACTACTATCCGAGCTCTGGCTACGGATCGGGATCCGGCAGACGGTCCGGCAATCGCTATCAGGCCTTTACTTTCCGCAACCTATTCGAGGGCACGCCGTTTCACAAGCTGTTTGGTAAAGCCAGAGGCAGAAGCGTTGCAATTGTTCGTTTTTGGTTACTTTTGTTTTTTGCTGAATGACTGACAACATCCTGGCGCATCCTGTTGTTTGTTACGTTCCTTTTTTACGCAACTAAAAGCTGTTTCACTGACTACACGTTAGGCCTAAGCTAACCCCCCAGCAGCTCGAGTGTTCTTACTAATCCTTATAGATGGCTTTTCTAGAGTATTAACTAATCCTCGGCTTTATTTCTGTTCCACAGAGAAGAAGCGTCGCATCTACGATGAGTACGGCAAGGATGGTCTGAGTGATCGTGGCCAGAGTCGCTCGCATACCCGCCATCACTACAACACTCACGACTTTGATGACTTTGATATTATGGGCGGCTTTCCGTTTGTGTTCAGACCGCCAGAAGAAGTGTTCCGTGAGTTTTTCGGCGTAAATTCACCCTTCGCCGACTTCTTCAGAGGTAAGAGGAATGCTTATAATCTGACTTTGTTGGGTAATGTTAACTAATTTTTGTTATCCTGTTGTTCCAGATGCCAATGGATACTCAAATGGCGGCACGACGAGTGGCTCCAGCAGCAGTCGACGCAATGGCGGCAGCACTGGTGCCTCTCGCCACCACCATCACCATCATCAGCACAAATTGGCCAGCCCCTTTTCCGCCCATTCACCCATGCTCAACTACTCGATGATGGACTTCTTTATGCCCACCAGCGGCTTCACCTCGTTCTCATCGATGTCGAGTAGCAATGGCCACAGTGATGTCACCCACATCTCCAGTGGGCCCAGCGCCGGGGTCAAGCGCACCTCCACCTCGACGGTGTTTGTCAATGGCAAAAAACTGATGACCAAGCGGTACGTTATGGGAAAGCCCCTCAAAAACAAACTTATCGTTTAATTGTATTTCCTTTCATTTTGCTACAGGGTCGTCGAAAATGGCAAGGAAACTGTCTTTTCATATGAAAACGATGTCCTTAAATCCAAGACTGTGAACGGAGTTTCCCAAAAGCTCTCTTCAATAGCTAATTAATAAGGCAAAAAAAAACACACACGTATATCAACAAAGAAAAAGTCATAAATGTGTAAAGGCAGAAGAACATTATTAACGAAACCAAGATGAAGAAGTGGGATTCTTGAAATGCTTCGATACATTACGATACGTTTAACCATTTTGTTCTACATTAGAATCTAGTTACTTTTAATTGGAACGAGGAAACAGCAGTAGCAACAGCGGGGGCATCGTCGAGGAGCAGCAGCCAAGCCAGGAGGACCAAGCCAGCCAGAGCCCATCATCAATAGCAGAAATAGAAGCAAAACCAAACCGATCATGGTAATCAAGGAGCCAAGCCAAAATTCCTTGTCATAGCCAATAATTTTTTATACGCAGCAACCATATTTCGAACATCCTCTCAGCCACACAGTTGAAATTCTTTGTTTTCAAACTAGTTTCGAAAATAATCAATAATACTAAAGTTGGGCTGGAATACAAGGCCAATAAATGCTGAGCGCTTAAGCCTAATTTTTAGCCAATAAGTTATTGTTCTGTTAGGGCTGCCCGGAGCGAGTGCGGTGTGTTGAGTTGAGTTGAGTGAATATCTTTTTTGTGGGGGCAATTGTGTATTCTTCGTGTATGTATGTATATGATGTAGCTATCTACCGCGTTAGTTAGTCGCTTAAGTTGCCACAATACTTACTAGGAAATCGAAAACTGGGGAGCGAAGAGTCCTGAAGACCGCACCAAGAAATTAATTGAATTGCTTCTTTGTAAATTGTAGAGAATATGAAAGGGAACTACTACAGCCTACAACAGCATATAACAAACAAATATATATAATTCTAAAGGATGACATTTAATGTTTATAAATATATATCATAACCTAAACTTTTGTATTAATTTAAAGCCGTGTATCCTAGCGTTTAGTCGTTTTTTAAATGCTTAAGACTATTCTCACATAACCTGCGCAGCAAGCAAACGAATTCGAGGAGAAAGCAAACAAAAATTAATCTAACATAATCGCCCATAATTTAAAAATACATTGTTTTAGTAGCGCCTCCATAAAATGAAAATAAAAAAGAGACAACAAACAAAACAAAACAACAAAAAAATCAAAAAACAAGAAAATTTAAATACAAAACAAAAGTGAAACAATTAACAATTGTGTTTTTTACTTTAGTTCAGTGGGAGTACCGCCTATTTAAGAAACCGGTTGATCGCAGAGCCGATAAAAAAGGAAATCTTAAGAACGTTTCTTTGCTTTGCCTGCAATGTATAAGCAAAGCTGCACCATCTTACACAGCTAAATTATGACACACTGTATAGAAGAACTTTAATCTAGTTTAACTAAAGATAATTATGAATCGGTGATGCATTACTGTGTGGCAATTAAGTTTCAAAGAATATGTATGTTTCCTTAAATACCAATTTTAGCATCCTCATATAATAATAGACTTAAATCCATTATATAAACATTTTTAAAAACTCGTCGAAGATCGACAGATTCAAATAATGGATTTTCCTCCTAAATTTATGGGGTTTTTGGTCGTCCTAGGGGGAATTTTAGGAGGAAGAATTTTAAGGGGAAAAAGTTTAGGTCTTCAAATAAATCCGCAGCATTTTATCGACAGTTTTTTGGGCAGCACTGGATGCTGAAAAACAAAGAAATGGGCAGCACTGTATGCTGATCGCTGTTAAATGGGCAGCATTGTATGCTGATCGCTGTTAAATGGGCAGCTCTGTATGTTGATCGCTGTTAAATGGGCAGCACTGTATGCTGATCTATTTAGTGTGCCCAGTTGTGGCAACTTTGTATGCAGCCCTGGGCCTGCCCACCTGGCGAGGATCAGTGCCACAACAGCGAACGGTCACACTGCACACGAAGTAAACCCAAGAGATCTCGGAATTAACAAAAAAATCGAGAATTTGGAGCAAATGGGTCAACAATGAGTCGCGACAGTGATCCCATGAAGTGGTACCACGGCAGCCTGTCCCGCGAGGCAGCCGACGATCTGCTCAAGCAAGGCAAGTGCTGCGATGAGGCGCCGTTCTTTGCAGCGGAGGGATATGTGGGCGTGGTGGTGGTGGAGGGAGCGAAGCCTAATGAATTGTAATTGATTGTGGCAATAATCAACAGGTTACGAGGACGGAACGTTCCTGGTCCGGGAGAGCAGCACGGCGGCTGGTGACTTCGTGCTGAGTCTGCTGTGCCAGGATGAGGTGTGCCACTACCAGGTGCGTCGACATGGCGGGGAGGACGCCTTCTTTTCAATCGACGACAAGGTGCAGACAAAGATCCTGCACGGCCTGGACACGCTGGTTGACTACTACCAGCAGGCGGCCAATGGGCTGCCCACCAAGCTGACGGTGCCCCTGATCCGTGATCCGCCGCCGCACAACACCCGCAGCCATGGCGTGACCAATCTGCTGCACCGCGCCACCGCCAAGAACGAGAGCAAGGTGGTCTTCGAGCTGCTCAAGTGCGGCTACCGCAACTTTGATGCCAAGAACCAGGATGGCCAGACGGCGTTGCATTTGGCGGCCCTCTACTCCGACGAGGACATCTTGAAGCACCTGCTCAATGCAAAGGTTCAGGTCAACAGCTCCGACTCCTTCGGCTGTCAGCCCCTGCACGTGAGTCATCATCCTCTGCTCACGTCAGTGAATCTTTATTATAATCTCATTCCCGTCTTAGTACGCTGCGCGCTCCAAGCCGGCCAGCTTTATACGCACCCTTATCGCCGCACAGGCCAATGTCCAGGGCAGGAATATAGAGAACGGGTATGTGCCTTTGCACGAGGCAGCCAAGCACGGTAACCTGGAGGCTGTGCAGGAGCTGCTGCTAGCCGAGGCTCCGCCGCTGCCGAGAACTAGCTCGGGTGAATTCCCCTTCGACCTGGCCAAGGAGGCGGGCCAAACGTCTGTGGAGGAGTTCCTAATGAACTATAAGCTGCCGCCAGCAAGCACCACCAGGGAGCAGTGGTACCACGGCACCCTCACCCGAGACGAGGCCGTTGCCATACTCAAGAAGCATGCCAAGGAGCTGCTGGTGAGCCAACCGCAATTGGACACCTCTGGTTGCTTTCTGGTTCGCTACTCAGAGTCGCCGGCGGCTTCTGGATTGGTTCTAACCCTGCTCAGCAGCGACCAAATGGTCAAGAACTTTCGTATCTCGCAGGCAGATCTCTACCAGAACGGTGTCAAGTTGCAGTCCGGCGGGGTGAGTAATCAAGGTGGAAAAAAATCGAAAGAAACTAATGTGCATTGTCTGCTTCACAGTCGAAGTTTCTGTACATCGATGACGGTCCCTATTGGCCCAGCCTGGAGCATTTGATATCGCACTTCATGCGCTTCTCCTACGGACTGCCAGTCAGCCTCAAGTTCCCTGTGCCGCCGCAGCCCAAGCCGGAGGTGCCATCGTTTGCCACGATACCACGATCCTCGGTGAAGCCGAGCCGAACCACTCCGCCAGCCACGCCACCCACTCCCGTGTCCCCGCACGCCCATTCCCCCCATCATGGCCATCCGCATGTACCCGCCTTGACCATAGCCAAGAAGAAGCAGAAGGAGAACAGCAGCTCCATGTTCAACACCCTGCGCCTGACCAGCCCCAAGAAGGCGCTCTTCGACATGAACAGTCTGCGCAAGAGCAAGTCCAAGGGCAAGCGGAGCGAGTCCGAGAGCAGTGTGAGTGGATCGCTGGCCAGGACGGAGCACGAGCTGCAGACAGCCGCTCCCATGCTGAAAAGCTTATCCTTTTCCACGGAATTCTCCACTTTCAATGCTGACGGCGGCCTGGTGGTGGCCCCCACCAGCGGAGAGCTGTACAATGTGCCCAGGAACAACACACCCATCGATATGGACCTGCCGCCGCCCATTGCCCAAAAAACTGAAGCCGAAGTTGAGTATTTCACGAAGAGCGACGTTGCCATTGAGCGTGAGCGCGCTGCTGTCCAGGGTGGCATCATCAATGGGTATCAGCCCACAGTCGATGTGCTCTCGGTGTGGGATCAGCAAACGATCAAGCCCCCAGCTGCAGCGCGTATCAACTCGCTCATTTCCACAGGCTCCACGGAGAGTGAGATGGCCGGCTATCTGCAGCGGAAGTGCAGTGGTACCCCAACCACACCCACCTCCAGTGCCTTGGAGGCGGCCAAGCTGAGGTTCTTTATAGAACCAGAGAATCTGGTGTTGGAGAGCGAGATTGGCCACGGTGAGTTCGGGTCCGTGCACAGCGGTTGGCTGGTGAGAAAAAGCGCTTCGGGTGAAGAAACCACACGAGTGGAGGTGGCCATAAAGATGCTCAGTGACGAGCACAGTAACAAGCAGGAGTTTCTGCGGGAGGCCTCCGTGATGATGCGGCTGGAGCACAAATGCATTGTCCGTCTGATCGGCATCTCCAAGGGCGAGATGCTGATGATGGTGCAAGAGTTGGCTCCGCTGGGCTCTATGCTGCAGTATATCCTAGATCATGGTGCCGAGATCACCGCCAATTCGGAGCTTAAGGTCTGGGCATCCCAGATTGCTTGTGGTAAGTCCTCCGAAAAGTTGATATAACCAGAGATTTGTTAATGCTTAAAACCCTTTATCGTCAGGCATGCACTATCTGGAATCTCAGCATTTTGTGCATCGCGATCTGGCCGCCAGGAACATACTGCTGACTGCACGGCAGCAGGCCAAGATCAGTGACTTTGGCATGTCGCGATCGCTGAGGCCCGGCAGCACTGAGTACCAATTCACCCAAGGCGGCCGCTGGCCCATTCGCTGGTATGCCCCGGAGAGCTTCAACCTGGGCATCTTCTCGCACGCCAGCGATGTGTGGTCGTTTGGCGTGACCATTTGGGAGATGTTTGCGCTGGGAGCACCGCCCTACGGCGAAATATCCAATGTGGATGCCATCAAGCTGGTGGACAGTGGCGAGCGTCTGCCGCAGCCGCATCTCTGCCCGGCCTACATCTATGCAGTGATGCAGAGCTGCTGGAAGGAGCGGCCCAAGGACCGGCCTACCTTTGCCTATCTCATGGAGTTCTTTGCCCGCGATCCAGACTACCAGAACCTGCCGGAGTTGGTGCAAACGGTTCACATCTGAGCTGAACATGTCGCACTCCCTTGTCCCTTGTCCGTTTCCCGAGTGCAATTAACGCGTTTAGGATGCTTCTATTCTATTCTATTCCGATTTGTGTCGTATTAAAGGGACTCGCAGATCACGCTTGTTATCTATCCCCCGTGTCCTAGTATTCAGCGAGTCCCTCCATTCATATTTATAGTCTGTAATCTACTTTATATATATACAAATTTGTGTCAAAAGATAGCGAACAAGTGTGCCTTAAATCGAGTTAACTTTGTATTCATGTTTACAAATGCGTTTTGTTTTTATTATTGGTTAATCGAAATATAAATCGAACTCTTTTTTAAACGATCCTCTCGCCTCATGTTCATGTTTGTAAAATTTTTAAAAATGTTTCAACATTTTATTGCAGTTCTTTTTTATACAAAAACGGGATAACAAAAGTATATATTGATTGTTGTTTAATACGCTTAAATACTATATTAGTAAGATTTTTTCTTGGAAGGAAGGACTACGTCTATGTTAGCAAAACTACATAAAGGATATTGATTTTCTTTTCTTTCTTTTTTTTTTTTTGTAAGCTTTTCTTGGAGCTAACACAACAGTAATAATCAAGCCGTGCCATTTATGGCCTGCTTCACGTTCGAAGCGTTGACGAGCTTCAAGGCGCCCAGGATTCCGTTCAGGTTCTCCTCGTTGTAGGGCTTGCCCTGGAGGGGAGTCACCACCGGAACGAGCTGCTCGCTCTGCGGCAACTGCAAGCCGATCTCCTTCATCAGTCCCTAGAAGCCAAGACATTGATTAAATGATTCAGATACGCTTTAAGCTATAGCCCAAACTTACGGCCTCCACTTCCACGCTCAACTTCAGCTTCATGTCCTTCACCTCCAGTTCCTTCTCCACCGTGAAGCTGGGCGTCTTGCCGATAACCCAATCCCAGGAGCTATAATTGGCGCGCAACTCGTCGATGCCGGGGAACCACTTCTCGGTGGGATTGATGAGCTGAAAGCCGCGCTGCTTCATCGTCTGGGCACTGCCGCCATCCTCCAGAGTGGTAGCCGCCGTCCTCAGATACTCGTAGCCAACGGCGGAGCGCAGCTGAGCCACATTCACGGTGCGGTTCACATCCACCAGATTGCGAATGGGCGACGGCACCGAAGCAGTGGCCCGACTGATATAGTTGGCCTTCTCCCGCACCAGAGACTCGCCCAAATGCAGCTTGTTGGCGCTGGCCAGGATGGTGCAGTGGTGGTACGAGTTCGGTTGACCCAACTTGGCGGCGGTCCCGGAAATCTGTAATCAAGACCAAGGGCGAAACTCGGTTAAAACAAAGACCAGATGCGCAGTGCCCAGCTGCTATTTAAGTGGACTGACGCCAGCGAGAGGTCGCTGGTCGCCTGATCCCTTACTGATAACAGCCAGTCAATCGCACCTCCCTTCCGTCCCCCGTCCCCTCCCTGCTCACCTTCTTGTTCATCACAACAATGTCGTCGCGCTCATTGATCTCCGCCTTGATGGCCCACTCGCGGAACAAGGCCCTGGTCACGATGTTCAGGTTGTACTTGCGATCGTATCGCTCTCTCGGCGAGAAGAACGTGCAGTTGAGATTGCCCAGATCATGGTACACGGCTCCGCCGCCGCTGTTGCGTCGGGCCAAAGTAATGCCACGCTCCACCAATCGGGAGACATTGGCCTCCGTGAAGGGGTTCTGGTGTCGTCCAATTACCACGCACGGATCGTTGGCCCACAGCAAGAGGACATGATGATGGCTAAAGTCAAAGTTCTTGTACAGCCAATCCTCCAGCGCCAAGTTGGTGAAGACATCGCTGGACTGTGAGATGAACACGGACTTCTTGATCTCGGAATCTGGCACCACGGGTGGTGACTGGCGCTTGTTCTGCTGGGCCTTCTTTGTCTCCTGCTTGACAACAGCCGGTGCTGGGGGCTCTCCCCTGCCCTCAGTGGAGGCGAGGCGCGTGACCTGGCCGCCGGATGAGAGCAGCAGCCGCAGCTGGCTGGAATTGCGACGCAAGAGCACGCTCATCTTGGTTTGCTCTCACAAGGAAGTAAAGGTGTGTGCGTTTCTGTCGTCTGTTGCCAGGTGCTGGAGAGCTGGAGAGCGGCGCAATGCACTTGCAAGCGAAACAAGGTCAACGGTGTGTCTCGGTCGGCAAAAAGCTCTTGACGGAACGGAACGGGACGGGTTTATGGCCAGCTGATGATGATGTTCTTGTGCTGTCTGTGCGCTCTTCTTTAGGTTATGTATTCTGTGTGTTGTGTGGGGTCTCTACTTATCTTCTACGTTATGCTGTATTCGTTTTGGTTTTTAGATGGCTTTGGTCGGTGCTTTGTGTGGACTTTAGACTGCGGGCTCGCTGATGCGCGTTGTGTTTGCAGCCACGGAGCTGTTCGAGATCAAATATTCGTGCAGGGCGGGCGTCTGGTGCAGCCACTTCCAGGTTTGGTGCAGACCACAGACACGTTTGCGGAGACCCAGACAGTCCTTGTTGACGCAGTTCTCTTGCATACTACGACGAATCACACCCATCCAGGTGGGGGGGGCGAACCAGATCCGGTTGGGGGGGAGGTGCTGGGGCCGCTAGAAACCCTGTGTTCCCGGCCCAAAAAACGCCAAAGGGATTTCGCTTTTCGCTTTCAGCTGACTCGGAAATTTTCCACTCTTTGTTCGCGACGAAGCACGCGGACGGCGGACGGGCGGGGGGTCGATCGCTGGCGGGCGGCGGGTGCGGTATTGGAGCACAACAAATGAGCGGAGACGTTTTGTTCGCGTGTGGGAAAGGCACGTAGCACGTCCGTTTCACTTGGAGCAAGTTGAAAATTTGAGTTTTTATATTTCGCCTTTGTATAGACAGGGCTGCAATTTCAGTAAAAGCTTTTGCTGGCAGTGTTGCCAGTTTTGGGTTTTTTCTAGTCAAATCTGGTATTTTTAATTGCGGTAATATAAAATAGGGCAGTGGCGTAGGCAACAATTCTAAAAGAGGGGTTCGCATGTTTTTTTTAGTTAGGCCCTTGCTGAATTTGATGTTTGCCTGGTATGAAATAATGGCAGGCATTGGATATGCTCCGTCTATTTTAAGGCCTGAAACCAAAATTGAACCCAGTCATTGATTACAAATACCAGGCAAACAGCAAAGAGAGCAAGTAGCGAACGAGCAAAAAGCCCGGAATAAAGAGATCTGCCTACGTCACTGAACTTTTGCTGAAAATAACCGTTACTATAATGTAAACAGCGCAGTGGCGTAAGAAAAATTTGAAAAAGGGGCTGGTACGCAATAACGCTAGGCGTTGCCAGACCTAATAAAACATGCGTACAAAAACGCAGCTTTTTCCATTCGCAACGAGACGTAAACACGAGCGCTTTTTGAAACGAAAACATTTAAACGGTATGAAAAGGTGAATAAACTCAATCACAAATAAATAATGTATATTTCCTCGAGATTACACTTTTAAAGGGGTCCAGACAGGGCCAAGAAGATCGCAACGAATCAGTGGAAAAGCGCTAGAGTGTAGTTTAATTCTGGTTTGTATAATTTACATTAAACATGCGTGATATATGATGAAGGCGGTGATTGCTAAGTCAGCTGTGACAATATGAGTTTCAACACAATTTTATTTTACAATCGAGACACTAGTTGTCTATTTCGGCGGTCCACCGTTGTTAATGTACTCCGCCTCCTCCGGATCGATGGGCTTGCGGGCGAAGCGGGCCGGCAATTCGTAATCCTCGATGGCAGGACCGCCAGCCAACTGAATAAATCAGGAATGCAATTAGTTATTGTACCAAGAGATCGATATAATTCGTTGCAGTAAATGAACTGAAAGAGTTAACCTTTTTGCCTCCTGCTGGCTCGGAACTTGCCTGCTGGTTTGCGGACTGGGCGCCTGGCGCCGCTCCGCCGCCGCCCTTGCGGAAGTTGATGAGGGGCACACGCTTGGCCATATTAAGGACGATAGTGGGGCGAACCATTTCAATAAATCACAATTTAGTTATGATTCAAGCAAAAAGTAAAAGTTACGTGAATAAACAGCTGACGGTAAACTCCCGACCATTCGCCCGGAAACGTTGACATTTGAGGGGGTGAAATTACCGCACGAGGCGTTAGGTTTAAATCAATTGTTTCGCAACGGGCACACTTTTCGTAGAAAAAAATAAGTGGAAGCTGTTTTTGTTAAAATTAAACATGAATTATGGAAAATAAAGTACTTACTGGTATGCAGGAGCTTTTAAAACGAGCAGAAGAAAGTAAGGGTTTTATTTGTTTACCAGAAACTCCCTCGAACTGCTCTCTCTTCTGTGTTGTACGGAAATAGCAAAAGCCGTCTTTGAAGGTATCCATATTACACTTTATCTCTATTTATACCGGCTCTTTTCTCAACTATTGTTTTCTTACAGCTCTAAACTTGATCCCAGCTTAGTTCCAGACACACAGAATATTTTATTAAAAAGTATACGGATCTGCTTTTACGATAAAACATAATGAACGTAGCTGGAGGCGGAACTGGGACCCAAATGACTGCAGCGGCCAGCAATAGCGCTAGCAATGTCCCCAACAACTCTTTGCTGGCGGCAACATCCGGAGCAACCACCATGCCGATGGCCCAACTGGCAGACGGTTGGCTGGAGCTGGAGTCCGACCCGGGTCTCTTTACCCTTCTGCTAGAGGATTTCGGCTGTAATATGAGATAATCCAATAACCTGTCCAACTAACTAACAAGCTCCTCTCTTCCTTAGGTCACGATGTACAGGTGGAGGAGGTGTACGATCTGCAGAAGCCCATCGAGAGTCCTTATGGCTTTATTTTCCTTTTTCGCTGGATCGAAGAGCGACGGGCCCGGCGCAAGATTGTGGAAACCACCGCAGAGATCTTTGTGAAGGATGAAGAGGCCATTTCCAGCATTTTCTTTGCTCAGCAGGTGGTGCCCAATAGCTGTGCTACACACGCCCTGCTTTCCGTTCTCCTAAACTGCAACGAAAACAACCTGCAGCTGGGCGACACCCTCAGTCGCCTGAAGGCACACACCAAGGGCATGAGTCCCGAGAACAAGGGTCTGGCCATTGGCAACACGCCGGAGCTGGCCTGTGCCCACAACTCGCATGCCATGCCACAGGCCCGTCGCCGCCTGGAGCGGACCGGAGCCGGTGTCTCGAGCTGCCGCTTTACCGGCGAGGCCTTTCACTTCGTCAGCTTTGTGCCCATCAACGGACAGCTGTTTGAGCTGGACGGACTGAAGCCGTATCCTATGAACCACGGCGGATGGGAGGACAACGAGGATTGGACGGACAAGTTTCGACGCGTGATGGCGGAGCGCCTGGGAATCGCCACTGGGGAACAGGACATACGCTTTAACCTAATGGCCGTAGTGCCCGACCGACGAATCGCCATAACGCATAAGCTTAAGATGCTGCGTACCAATCAGGCCATTGTCTCCGGGACCCTACAGAAGCTGCTGAAGGCCGACGAGCAGGGAGAGTCGGGCAACGGAGACTCTCAACGCCCGGACACACCCACCACGCTCCTGGAGCCGAGCGCCTTTACTGCCCGGGATCTGCAGTCGCTGCTGAAAAACCTGGACACCGAGATAGCCATTAACGAGCAGCATCTGGCCGATGAGAACGACCGCCGACACATGTTCAAGGTGGACGCCAGTCGGCGGACGCACAACTACGACAAGTTCATCTGCACCTTCCTCTCCATGCTGGCGCACCAAGGCGTCCTAGGGGAGCTGGTTAGCCAGCATCTGCTGCCATCGAAAAAGGTCAGCGGCCAGGGCGCAGCTAACCGGATCAATAAGCAGAGCAATGTATCCGCCGCAGGCTCCAATGCTGGCGGAGCGGGTGGAACCGCGCCCAAGACGGGCCAGCAGCAGCAGCAACAGCAGGCGACAGGAGCGGCGAAAAATGGCAAATCGCCAAACAAAACGCCGGGCAGGAGGCGAAAGGGACGCAACAAGTGCAGAAAACGAAAGTAGATGAAGGGAGGAGCTTTTATGTTTTCATTTTTAAGAATATAGAAATCTGCATTTTTAGACTTTACGTTCATTCCAGTATTCTTTTACTGTATGTAATATCCCCCACCTGCAACCAACCCATTTATCTATAAGTTCTCGAATAAGTTTAGCATATTAAATTGCCACTTTTTTCCAAATAATACCGAGTCCATCTTTGGCAGCTTCTTAATTTTTATTTGCTCGATCGATTTCGTCGATCATTTGAATAATAAAAAACCATTTTGTTCATGATTAAATGTCCTTGCGGACCAAGGACCCAAAAGTGTATGCATTACATATGTATATAGTATATATTTTGCGATATATATATGCATATATATATCTGTATATGATAGTTGTATAACAAAAACGTAATCATCATTCAATAATTCTTCTTCCATCTTCTTGTTCTCCAATTGGGGCGCACCTTAACGTTACTGTGTAAAATATGTTGTTGCACTCGTTGTAAAGTTGATTCAACAGAAAACAATGCTTATTACAAACTATAAAAGGCATTTGACGGGCTTGCAAATGGTTAACAAAACATATATCGTATGTGTGTAGAGACTATATATTTCTAGTCTTGAAACATCGACAGCTTTCTGTGTCGCCGCTGGTATTTGCTTGTGGTTGTGTTTGGATTAGGATGATGCTGGGTAGTGTTGCTGATAGATAGTTTGCTTTGACTAAGTCTAAGTTATATCCTAGAGTGGATATATGTAGATAGGTGTCTTCTATGCGTATTCCTAGATACGATGCCATGCGATGTGTGTGTGTGAGCAGTACAAGGAGCAGCCTTCGAGGAAAACATAAACAATTATGTTTTATTATTGCGATGTTAGTTAGTAGTTGTAGATTTTGCAGTTCCTAGGCCCTTGATGTTGTTGTTCAAAGCCCGCCTGCTTGTTTCTAATTTAGCTCAGTCCCAAAATATACGATTAACGATGCTACACAGACAATGCAACGAAACAGGCGGCAAATTTTTTGTGACTTTTGTTGGGATGACTTCAACTATCTTTAACTTTGCCTCTGGAGTGTTGTTCAACTTGAAGCCGCCGCCGCCGCTGTCGCCTCCTCGCCGTTTGTTAGCTGCGTGCCCGTTGCTGCCGCATCCTCCTTCTTCGGGGCCTCCTCACCCTCGATCTCGCCATTGTTGTTGGCAGCCGCCACAATGGACTTGATGGCATCGTTCACCTCGTTCTCGGCGCTATTGGCCTTGAAATGCTTCTCAATCTCGCTGCGCACCTTGACAATGTCCTTTTGACTGTGTTCCATGAATAAAAAAGGAGTTAAGTTCGAATAGAAAGTAATCTAAACTCTAGCCTCACCTTATCTGCACAAACAGTATGCCATTGATGGTGTTCAGCATGTCCAGCACGGAGCCCATCGATGGTGGAGTGATGTGGATGGGCGGCAGGTCGGTGGTCAGCTTGCCGTTGGAATAGATGTCATTCATCTTGCGCTGCAGCAGCACAGCCTGCTGGGTCAGCAGGCGCAGGCACTCGGCCGAGTCCCTAGTCTTTTCATGCTTCTCGCCCAACTATCAAAAACACAGAAACGGAGACATTAACTACAGTCTCATCGGATAATCAATATGTATACTTCACCTGTGACTTGTAGATGGAGTAGGTCTCCTTCTCGTTGTTCAGCGCCGAGCGGAAGTCGCCCATGCAGGACTGAGTGCGGGCCATCAAGTGATAGCTGACCGCCACGTGCATGGCCTTGTTGCCAAAGTACTTGAGGTTCAGCTTGAGAGCGTGCTCGATGAATCGCAGCGACAGCTCGTACTCTCCCAGGGCGTGCAAAATCAAGCTGATGTTGCTCTGTAATCGATAGCGAACGCATCAGTAAGAGGAGCAGGACAGGTGCTTAGTTAAACTCACATCGATCAGTGCCACCTCCGGGTGATCCTCGCCACAGATGAGCACCATCAGGTAGCGGGCACGGTACAGCAGCTTCAGGGACATGCCCACATGTCCGTTGGCAAATGAATAGAGTGATAAGTGTGTCTGTAAAAAGGATAATGAGTAACTAGTTTCTTGTGGACCTCAAATTCTACGTACATATTCCAAAATGGTCGACGGATGGTCAATGCCGTTCACCCGCTCGCTCATGATCACCGCACGCTGCTGGATGGCCAGCGCATCCTGGGCGTCGCCTAGCAGATAGCTAAGCCGAGCCAGCATCCGCAGGCAGGATCCGTTCTCCTGGTGCATCGCCCCAAAAACGTTGTTCAGCAGATTGAGAGCCTCGCTAATGAGCTCGTAGCCCTCCTTGAACATGCCCTGCTGGATCTTGGCCTGGCCCGTCGTGTAGAAGTTGTAGGCGTCCGTGGCCCGGGGACTAATGTGCTTCACCACTGGGAACACGTTGACAATGTCATCGGAGCCAAAGGTGGGCTTGTGCTTGGACTCGAAGTTGTATTCGCGTAGCAGCACCTGAATGCCCACTTTGAGGCAGAAGGCGCGCAGAAGGCTGATCCGCAGGATGCCGAACTTGGTCGTTGCGCTCTCCATGGAGTCGCAGTCGAGATCCCAGTCCCAGTAGGCCTTGGCCTCGCGCCGAATTTGCTGCCAAAGCGAACGGGGCGTCACCAGCGTCCAATCGGAAGCGGCCGAGGCGGCAGTGGATCCAGCTCCAGACGAGCTGCCATTCTGGTTACCAGCCGTCGATTGCTGCTGCTGCTGTTGGCCCTTGCCGCCCTTGGAGGCCTTGTGCTTGTTGTGCTTGCCACCGTTGCCGCGGGGCTTCTTGTGCGCCTCCTCGCTGCTGACGGCAGGATTTACTGGTCCGTTGGTCAGCAGGCAGTTGAGGAAGTGGCTGATGGCGGCGGACAGGTGAAGCGGCTCCGTATTCTGCATGTAGGTGTAGTAGATGTGCTTGGTGGCACGCACAATCAGCTCAAGAATAGCGATCCTGTACAGGTAGTCCATGCGTGGCATCTGGCCAAGCAGCTTGATGACCTTGCCCAAGTAGCGCACGTTTATGCCATGACTGTGCAGGGATTCGGTCAAACTTTGACCGTCAATTGGCGGCGAGGCGTGGGCCAGGTGCTCCTTGATGAAGGCGGGTATCTGCTTGACAACCAGGAACTCGGCGGCGTCTTGGACGAGTACCTTTTGCTTGGCCAGCGAGCTGCAGGTGCCCTCCTCGCCGTCCACATGACGAATGCCGGGCGAGAAGACGTCGGGGTTGAAGCGGAAATCGAATTCCTTCTCCTTTAGGGAACCGACTGCTGCGCACGCCCTCTTGACCACCTCGGCGGCCTGCACCTCGTTGGAGGTGGCCACATTAGACTGCGCCTCCCGGATGGCGTTGACCATGGCCTCGGCTGACTTTGTGGTGCCGGCAGTGGGTTGCTCCTTCTTTTCCTCCTTATTCTCCTCTGCAGCAGCTTCCTCCGACTTCTCGGCTCCGTTCTCCTTGGCCTCCTTCTCCGCTCCTTCCAGGGCTGCCACTGGCTTCACCTCGTCAGACTTTTCCGACTGCTTCGTCGCATTGAGCTGCTGCAGGTGCACGGCTGCTATCCGGATGAAGCTAACATAGCGGTCTTCGATGAAGGCTTCCAGCAGCTCCTGTCGCAGGCAGCAAAGTTTGTGGCGGTGCTCAATGGGGAAGCCCATATCGACCAGCTCCTTGCTGAGCTGAACGTCCTGCAGCTTCAGGAAGTTCACATCTGGCGGGAAGGTGCGCAACAGATCGAGAATGTAGTGGCGGCCATCGTTGCCGATGATGCCCTTGCACTCCACTGAGGAGCAGAGCTCCACGGGCTCGTCCCGCTCGTTGAGCACCGCATGGGGCAGGATCTTCAGATGCTTGCCCGCCTGCCGCAGCAGATCCAAGTACTTGGGATGGCTCAGCACCGTCTTGCCGAAGTCAATGGAGCCGTAGACCACGCTCTGCTCCTGCTCTCGCTCCAGGATGCCCGGGATTATGGACTGGGCGGTGACGCGGTATCCGCGATAATCAATTACCACCGTTCCCAGCGTATACAGACCCTCGATGTCAACGGCATTGTAGACTCGCACACCGTGCAGATCGTATCGCGGAGCCACAAAGGCTGCTGCGTCGCCACCAAGCTCTTTGTAGTGGTCCCTGACGTCGAAGCCCAGCGAGAAGAATATGTTGTTCCAGATGAACATTTGCATCTTGGAATCCTCGCCGGGATTAATGGCCAACACGTTGCCGTCAATGACAGCCATGGCGCCCCTCGTGGCAGCGGTCACGAAGTCGCCGTGCACCTTGAAGATGGCGCGCTCGCGCAGCAAGCGCTCTGGCAGTGTCTTGCGTGGCAGTTCCCGTGTCGTCTGCAGCTCCTCGTTCCAGTCTCGCGTCTGACCAGGGATGTGCTCTTCATAGCTGCAATACGAGTGGCAATTGATCATTAAAAGGAACTAAGAAAGACCACCCAAAGATATAAAGAAAGAAAACACTTACCCCAACTTGGAGCTAAAGGCATCCTCGGCACGAATGGCGTCCACGGTGTGCTCCAAGACGGGCGAGGCCCACTGGTACACCTGATAGGGCGTGGCCACCCGCTCGAAGGCGTGGCGCATGGTGCGACGCTTCTGGATGGTCTGGAAGGCACGGCGGAACGATGGCGATATGTGGGAGAGCAGATCGATCAGCGAGTGGCTGAGATGGCTGGGGTTTTCGGGCTTTGGATTGAAGGTGTCGTCCGTAGACTGGTTGATGTAGAAGCCCTTGGAGCAGGCGGAGATGTGGAAGCGCTTGTCCTCCATGGTGACGACGTACAGATACATGAGGTCGCCGTGCAGCTTGCGGGGACCGGGAGGAGGGTTCCAGGCAGAGGTGGTCAGTACCTTGAGAGCCTGTGGCCCCTTTGCGTTCTTTACATTCGGATGCAGTGGCAGCAGCGGTGGCTCAAACACGCCCGGCGTCACATACTCCGGAGGCGTGCAATCTACGGAGTCCGGCCTTGTCTTCTTCTTGTCCAACAGATCACCCTGAGTGATCGTGTTCAGATAGGTCAGCGAGGTGCAATCGATGCCATTGTACGCATCTGCCGGATCGAGGTTCTTCAGAAGATCCCGCACGTGACGCACATGGATACGGGCCTCCCGCATTGTATACGGCTCCTCCACCACCTTGATGGTGGAGCCCTGCTCCAGATGCTCGATGGTCTTCAGCTCTGCAAAGTGGTCCAGTGTCACATTGTCCAACTGCAGCGAGAAACAGGTGCGGTGGCAGGTCTCCTCGCGATCCATCAGCAGCTGGTGGATCTCCTGCACCAGCTCCATGCTTGACAGCTGCACGAGCAGGGTGTCCGCTCCGGGACTGCTGATGTTCACCGTGATGCTCACATCATGCAGAGCGTCTAGGTCGATGTCCTCCGTCTCCGCCGCCTGTCCGTCAACCGGTGCTGCGGCGCCACCCTCTGGCTTCTCTCCGGCGCCAGCTGCCGCCACATTGGCATTGGAATCGGCGCTCTCCTGCCCAGCGTCACCTTCAACAGCTGCCTTCTCGGCATGCCCGTTGCTCAGAGCGGCTTCCACGGTCTCCGCTGCGGGTTCTGGTGGACTTTTGTTTCGGTTCTTCTTGCCTGTTCAGACGAAAAACGAAGATATGCAAAATATATTTGTAAGTCAAAGTCGGGATAGGCATCGGTAGGTGAACTCTGAACCTGGTTTAATTATTTAATTCTTTCCAGAAGAATTCCGTTTCTAGATCTAGGTATTTTCTATGTAAGAAGGGGGTCAGTAAAGGTGGAGCTTACAAGGTAATGCTTGCTCTAAGATCAGAAATCTTGACTGTCAATTCTTTTTGGTTGAGATTTATAATATATTAAATATAAAGTATACTTTTTAGGGACCTATTTTAATAGATTTATTTCTTTAAAATAAAAGAAAAGGAAAATTTGATTTAATGTGCTAAATAATTGTACGCTTACATAATACAACCCCGTGGAACTCAGCACATATGAAAATATAGAAATTCGTGATATTCAAAAACTCCGTTCAACGGGATTTACATAACAATTCCACACCGCATGCTCGCTTACTTCTGCGGGTCACTGTGCCTGATTGTGTGTGTGTGTGTGCGTTTGTTTGTTTGTGTGTATCTTTGCCGGCAGGCAGAACACGAAACAAAACAGCAGAAAAACAAACAAAAAAAACGAGCTGATAAGACGAAAAGGGGCCGGGTGTTCGTGTGTATGTGTACGGTCCTAGAACTCCAATCTCCTTTCGATCTCTCTCCTACTGGGAAATTGATTTCACACAATCTTGCTAATTTCAACAGCAACACACGAAATTACAGCAAAGAGAGCAAGGGAGAGATCCCAGCAGAGAGAGAGAGAGAGCGCACGAGAGCGGGAGAAAGCAAAAGTGATAAGTACAATGTACATCGACGGCGCGAGAGAGTGGTGGAGAGATAGGAAGAAATTGCTCTCTTTTCGGTGATGCGACCGCAGCAGATAGAAAAAACATGATTTACATAATTGTCGAGCAATTCGTGTAAGTTTGCGTTAGCTGCTGCATGCAGTTCGGGCCAAGCACGTGTTAATTGTAGGTTAAACGCAACAAGAAATCCTCGGCTCCCTGGGGGTTAATGAACACACATCGCTGCCGGGTGAACAACATGTGCGTTGCCATGCCAGAGAGCCGCTCACCGCTCACACTCTCGCACACACTTGCTGCTGCTGCTGCACCGCACGCACTCAACTCCGATACACACACACACTTGCATTTGCAATTGTAACGCACGCGGTATCTGGGGGGCGAGGGAATGGGCGAAACGAGGGGGGCGGGGCGGCAAATAGATGGCGGGCGCCGCTTTTAAAGCATTATAGGGAGAAAAAATCCATTACGTAATGGGGGAATTGTTATGTGATTGGCGTTTTGCGGCAAATACAATATTTTAGGCAGTCTCCATGGCAGCGGCAGCGGGTGGGGAGGGTGGAGGGTTACGGGTGGGGTGCCCTGCCAGAGGGAGGAAGGGGGCGTGACCGGAGAGTTGAACGCACCTTTCTTCTTCGCCGCGGGACCGTCGGCAGCCGTGCCATTGCCATTGACCAAGTTCTGCTGGTTCTGCTGATTGGGATTCTGATTCTTTTTGCCGCCGACCGTGTTGTTGTTCTCCTTGGCCTTAGTCGCCGTCGCCGCCGTTGTTGCTGTTGCCGTTGTCGCTGCACTCGGGTTCTTCGCTTCCGTCTCTAGCGCCATGTCGATACCGTCGTCGTCGTTCCTCTCGGTCACCTGCTGCTGCTGCTCCTCTACCACAAACACAACCAACTAACCACGAACAGAGAACAAGCTTAGCTAACCAGCGGGCACACAGAGCTCTAGTTCTAGTTCACGTTTCTTCTGCTTCCTCGGGCCCGTCCGTGTTACACAACTCTAACCGCTTGCCGAGTTGGGGATTTGGATTCGATTTGAAGTGTTTTTTGGTCAACAACGAACGAGATTTAATTCTGTTTGACGTTCGCTGACAAATTACTCTTTGGTAGCTTCTTTTCAGCACATTAACTACTTTTCGGATATATATTCGGCCGATCCGATCCGCTATAAAATAACGCGTTATGTTGTGTTGACGGCTGAGAGTGACCCACGGCTAAAAATTGAAAAATGCTGCTTGCCGCCAGCTGTGATTTGGTATTTTTTGACGTAGCGTAAATTGGAAACTTGAAAAGTTGGGACTATCTGGGGACTAATTCTTTTTCTTAGATTTTAAAATAATAATTACGGGATGATTACACAGTGATTAGAATCAGTAATTTTATTCAATAAATTTATAATTCTCGTAATAAATGTGACCAGAGCACGAATGGAAAACTACCAACGCGATCAGCGGCCGAGTATTTTCAGCGAAACTACCAACAGCCGCGAAAAAAAAACATAAAAATAACAAATAATGTCGCTTATAAAGAATTTGGTTAAAGAATCCGAGCACAAGCCCAAGAAAAAGAAAAAGGATGGCGGATCCGGTGGCAGTGATTCCGATGACAAGGACAAGCCCCTGCGACCATTTGTCAAAACCGCCACAGATCTGCAACGGCTGAAGCTGGAGAAGCTAATGAAGAATCCGGTGAGTTTGGATGAGTTCGTCGATTCAAAATACTTCATAATAATTGGTTTTTCATTGGTCAGGACAAACCTGTGGTCATACCAGAGCAGCGCCGGGAGCGGGACTACATGTCCTCTGTTCCAAGCTTTGTGCGAAACGTGATGGGAAGCAGCGCTGGCGCGGGATCTGGCGAATTCCATGTCTACCGCCATCTGCGCCGCAAGGAGTACGCCCGCCAGAAGAACATACAAAATCAGAGTGCCCGCGAAGCAGCGGATGATGCGTACCAGCAAAAGCTGGACGACAATCGTCGAGCGGCCGAAGAAAAAACCGCCAAGAAGCGAGCTAAGCGGCTTAAAAAGAAACAACGGGCGAAGAAGCCGCGCGACCAGAAGAAGCCAGAAGCAAAGGAGGTCTCGGAGTCCAGTGGTAGCGATTCGGAAAATGAGCAAGCTGGAGAAGAAGCAAGAGGAAATGATGAGGCAGAAGAGGCTGTCAAGGAGTCTACGAATGCAAACGAGGAGCAATCAAAGCCAGAGACAACTGGAGAAGAACCAGAAGCAAAAACAGATGCATCGCCAGAAGAAGCCACAGATCAGGAGCAAGAGCCAAGTAAAGCCAAATCTGATGACCAAGACAATAAGGACTCCTAGGTTCTTTGCTCAAAAAGACACAAATCTAGTTATTAATAAAACAAATTGCAGTTTTATTTATAGTACTTTCGTTATATATTATATATAATATATTAAGCGATTTCTACACATCGCCAGTAGTATCTCCCGGTTTTACTATCTGAGGGCATCGATTTAAAGCAGCTTGGTTTGAGACAAAAGCGGTTTTGCGACGTATGCATTGAGTTTGTATGGTTTTTTCTTTTTTTGTGTGTAGTGCATGCTTCTATATCTTATGTTAAATAAGGTGCATCAAATGTAGTAGCATTTTCGAGTACAATAAATGCTTTCAAAATTTGACATCGAAGGCAATATATAGATAGTCAAGGTTCTACATTAAATCCTTGACGACAAAAACAGTCCGTCACCACTACAAACATTTCTTCTCTGAGTTTTTTTCTTTCGGTTTCTTGAAGAAGCGAGTTTTTATTGGTTTTCCGTAATTCGATTTCTTTTAAATCCAAAAATTCTTTTCTATAATTGCTGGTGTTGTTTCTTTGCATACATTTATATGAACATTTTGTTTTTGTTTTCCACAAATAATTATTTTTATAGTATAATATTTATATATATATGTATATTTTTGCGGTTGCACTTAAACAAACTATTACAATTAAATTTGCAGCATTTTTCTACTATGTAAACCGTAAACATAAATCATATTTTGAACTTAAAGCCAACTTAAACTTGTAAGCATTTTGATAGATTTTCTTGTTGTTGTTGTTGTTTTTGTGTGAAGATCCTTTCGCGACAAAAAGAACACAAAACAGGACTCGGGGCGACTCTTAGTGTTGTTGAGTAAAAAAATGAAGCAAATCGTTGTTATCATAAAAATTACCTCAAACTTATGGTAAAAAAGCAGCAAGTTAATTCTCAATAACGAAGCTCTTGTTGTGATTACAAGTTTTTGTCCAAGTAATTGAAATACTTTCCATCATTCGCTTTCATTTTCTTCGGCGTATTTTGCCGTCACTATTCATAGTTTGCAAACACGACGATATTGAATTTCTCAAGTGAATGCGAGTGCTCGGGTACATTGTTGTGGATGGATGGATCTGTATCTGTCGAATGAACGGCGTGAATACTCTCCTCTACGCTTAGCGAGCCTGCGTACTTGTGCTTGGTAAAAGAGGAGGAGGCGTGTGGCATTACTTTAGGGTTTAAAGTTTAAACGATAATCGTAGGTAGGTGTATATTTCTTTAGGCATTAATGTATATGTACTTTGTATATAGTAGGTAGGTAGGTAGTTTGAGTTAGTTTAGTTAGAGGGTCGTACAATTAAATAAATAATTCGTTTTTCGCCAGTTTCATTCATTCAGATTTTAAATACAGTTACGTTTTATATTTTGCATTCGGACGCTGACACAGAAAGCGCCCAAGAAAATAAACCTTCGCTTTAGGTGGCTGAGACTGCTCGTATGTGTGTGTGTGTGTGTGGTGTGTGTGGGTTGTTGTGATTCAATATATTAACTTTATTTATTATTTAAATTGAGAAGTAAGCAGAAGAACCCTTCCTTTGCCGAGAGCTCCATCAATTTAGCGGCATTCCCAGACCTTAACTGTTTGATCTACGCTACCGCTAATGACGTACGGATGCGCTTTGTGAAAATCTGCAAAAAAACATATAAATTAGTAAGTATTTCAAGGAACAAATCCCCGAGGAAGGACTCACCTATGGAGGTGCAGAAATGCTGATGCGCGTATAGCGTCTTCATGCATCGCTTGTTGCGCAAGTCCCAGACCCGGATGGTCTTGTCATCGCTGGCCGAGACCAGGTACTTGCCGCCCGGATGGAATGCCAGGCCACGCACCCAATTGTCATGGCCATTCAGCGTTAGCAGGCAGAGGCCGACGCTGACGTCCCAAATGCGAATGGTTTTGTCGCGAGAGCCGGAGGCGAGGAACGGACCCTGATGGTGGCCCTTCTTGTTGTCAGCTCCGGCTGCCTCGTTTATCGCCGAGGCTGCGGCTTCCGGCGCCCAGGCAATGCACTCCACGGTATGCTCATGATCGCGTAATTCAACCTGCAAGTCGATTTAAATTTAAGTAAACTTCATTGCCAGCAGGAGCCAATTCCTTACTCACCTTGCAGTCTTTTGAATTCGTCAACCAAACACGTATTGTGTGATCATTTGAGCATGTGGCAAAGATGCTGCCTTCGATGTGCACTCGCACCATTCGCACCCACTCCCTATGGCCCGTATAGGTTTTCACGCAGTAACTGTGGAGCAGAGAAACCAACAGGTTAGTCAAGTTACTTTCATAATAGAGCATGATCTCCTGCTCATGCCTTACCCTGTGGCCACCTCCCACATTTTGATGGTGCGGTCTCGCGATGCTGACAGAACGTAGTCGCCGGCGGGCACAAAGGCCACCGATGAAACATTGTGATCGTGACCATGCATGGTTTTGACACACTCATAGCTCTGCTGGAAATCCCACAATTTGATGGACAAGTCTGCGCTGCAGGAAGCTACACAAAAAACAAAGTAGTTACTTTTACTATTCAAGATAAATTAGTAGAGTCCTAAAACTCACCCAAAAGCTTGCCCTGGGCATCGAATGCCACATCCTGCACCGAGTCTGTGTGCCCCTTGAGACTGCGCTCGTACTCGCCAGTTTCAAAGTCCCAGATCTTAATGGTGGCATCCTCGGATGCAGAGACCATTAGGCCAAAAATGGGATGAAATATTACCTACAAATAATTAAGAAATTTATTACTTGAATACATAAAAGGGTAAAAGTGGACACCTTACCCTAGTTATGCTGGCCCGATGACCGGTTAGGGAGTATTTCTCTGGCGGTCGCGGTATCCACTCGCCGGGCGTGCGTTTGTTCTTTGTGGGCGCACCCTCGATGACCTCCTTCTCAGCTTCGGTCAGTTTAGCCTCTAATTCCATCACCTTCTTCTGCAGCCGGATGACGGACGTCCACTTCTTTTCGAGCAGTCCGCCAAACTTCTTTTCCGCCTCTGTGCTGATATCGGCCTCCTTGCGGAAGGTCTCCAGTGAGTCGGCGTAGCCATTTGAGCCCAGATAATCGGCAATCGCTTGGTTACTAGACGGGAAAAATTAAAAAAATCGAGTTTAAATAGGGATAAACTATGGATAGATGGTTAAATTGACTTACAGCTCCTCGCGCTGCCGTTGCGACAACACCATTTTCATACTGTTCCCCGATTTGGCCTGTTATTCTCCTATCGTTCGATTCGGTTTACTGCTTTCAATTCGTGTAATTCTGCAAGTGAAAAAGATAATATATAATATAATAAATATGATTACCAGTTTTGAATTTAATCTTAATTTAAACATTATATTAAGTATACAACATTTTATGTCTAAATACTCATCACAAGTACTCAAAGTTCGAGTTATAGACGTTTCACTGTATAATGATGAATTGCTGCTGTGCGGGAGACAGGAAATTGGTTTCGCAAAAGTTAAATGCCAAAAATGCCAGCGAGTTTCGTTTGAATTCTCATGGAGGGCAAGTCACCCACATTTTCTGAGGTTTGTTTCTGTTTTTTTGTTGTTTTTTTGGCCACAGTATATGTGTTTCTTGCGCTCATCTTTCGTCTAGTCATTATATTCTTTTATATTCTGTTTTTTCCTACGGAGCATCATCATCATCATTATCGCCATCAGCAACGTTGAGCCGTTTTCGGTTTCTGGCACAAATTTTTGTGTGTGCGAATAATGGAACAACAAACAATAATAATAATCGAAAAGCTGTTGGGAAAGCTCAGAGCGTACAACAAGTTGGTAGCCCTGCAATCAAGCTGCACTCGTCATCAATAAGTTCAAGGGTCATTCGACAGGCAATCGCGAAACTCTAAGCTTCCAAATGGAATCAGACAAAACAACCCACTTTTGTTGCTTCGCTATAATAATACGTACGACTTGTGTGCTGCTTTTGGCATTGCAAGACCAATTCAATCAACTCAAGGTGGACAAATCACAGGTAAAGCACGCCATAAAGCGACAATCAACGCTGGCAAATGCGAACGCATATCTCGCGTACTTGATAACAAACGCTGGACAGCTGAAACGCCGCGTTGCCAACTACACATGACACGGCCGGCGGTGGGCAAAGCCAATTAGCCGGACTTAACGGTAGTTCAAGCAACTTCTTATAGGTAAATAAGGCTGCGAAAGAGCGTGCAATGGAGGAAGTAGCATAAACAGATACAGCAAAGGGCAAATTACTAGTTCTGAAGATTATTGAAGCTGTGCGATAGTAAATGCTTTTATAGGTCAAATTTTAAATTTATCACTTTTTTGAATTACCCTTCGTTTGTGCAATATTTTGAAGGGTTTAAAAAAGGGGTCTAACCAAAATTATATGCCTTGCAAGTGTATTAATATACTTATTTTTTTTTTTTGTAATTTTTAATATGTACTTATTCTAAGGTCTCAAAATATAAGTTACTAAGAAGATAACCATTAATTTACTTAAAAATAAAAGAGGAACTTGATTTAGGTATATATACATATGTACATATATTATATAAGCAAAATAATCACTGCAAAATCAAAGCAATTAGAATTGAGTGCTATTACTCGAACCGCAGCTGTTTTCGCAGACGAACTCACACACGCGGCACATACTAGGAAATGACGTTTTCAAATTATTTTTGGCCAAATGATATTTAACGATTTTTTCCAACTAGCAAAAATAAGACAAAACACAACCAAAAAACTGACCAAACAAGTTCCCAGAACCACCGCCGCTTTGCACTCCAAATAGCCGTGAGTCACTCCACTAAGCAAGGCTTATCAGCTGCTGGACGAGATGGCATGGCTTGGAATGGGGAATGGAATGGAAAGGGACGCTCTCGGTGGCAGTGACGAGACATTTGAATATATGTATATATATATTCTGTGGGTGGACCGGTGGCCCGCTAACTGCGCATCTAAATATACCGCATGGAAATCAATAAGAGCGCCACCAACGTCACGCGTATTAATGGAAATGGAGCGTGGGCCACGAGCTTAAGCGGGGGAGGGAGGGAGGCTCCTTTAACCCCCCGAAAGCCGGAGGACGGAGTCAACAGCATTTCTGTTGTGGCAACCAGGCATTCCAACACAACGACATGCGCATTGTAACCGTACCTTCCTCCGATTGTGTGTTTGTGCCACATAGCGAAAAAAAAAAAAAAACAAAAAAACAATGAAAAGGGGGCGTCGTTTGGGTCGCACGCTTCGTCTGAAATGTTACTAAATCAGTAAGCAGCAGCAGCAGGCAGGCAGGCAGGCAGGCACATTCCCATTGCTGCTGCACTTGCCCAAGCTAATTTAATATTCGAATTTTAAATGCTCTCGCGGAAGACGACGGATCGCGGGGGCGTGAGAGCGAGACCAGGGCTGCAGCCAACTCACACACACTAGCACTAGCACTCGCACTCTCGCACTCAATAAGGATGCCATGCCAGCAAGCGCTCTCTTTCTGCCTCAGAGGCAGGCGGCAGTGTGCAATTCTCTTTCTCCCGCTTTGGCAAACAGACCTTGCACTTGCTTTTGCTTGTTTACTCGATTTGCGTGTTTCATTGATTAACCCACACACACACACTTGCCCACACACGCCACACGGCGAATGCAACTACAAAGCTCGAGTGCGGAGAAGGGAACTGTGACGAAAACTCCTGGCTTTAACCTTTGGCTGGGCTTAGAAAGGTGGGGGATTAGCGGTTTTCTGCAATAACCTTCAGCTGGGAACAACGTGGAACAAGTAGCTACTCAGATAAGGCCCAAGAAGATAACAACAATTGGCAGACAGACGGGCTGTCTCAGCGTTTTCCACACTCACATTCCGGGAAATCGCAAACACAACGGATCTCGAATACCTCAAAGAATGCCCTGGCCATGAACGAAGCAAAAAAAAAAAGAGCCCAAAACGGAAAAACTGTAAAAAACACACAACACCACAGTGAAGAAAATAAAACGAGATTTCTTCTGCATTGGCAGAACTGGTTTGGACTATTTCTTGCCACACGCTCCCGGGTCCGGGGTCCGGGGCCGGGTAAAGGTGTTAGGCAAAACTATGCCAGGAATCGGGGAATCGGGGAGTTGGCTTGACTTGACTTGGGTAAAAATCGATCAATCGTTCGTTCAGCCTTCTGCTGCGGCGAGGGGGAGGACGAATGCCCCAACACATGCGCAAAAAATCACACGGCACACACGCACACACCAACCAACACCAAGGCAAGCGATGTGTCATCGCTTTCTGGTGGTTGTAAAAAATGTAATTGTTTTCTTGTATCTTCTTTTATTTCGCCTTGCACACTGCTGGTTTGGCTTTTTGTTTAACACAAATTGTGCATAATTTGCATAACTCTTTCTCTTGCTTTTTCGTTTTCTTTTCAATAACAAACACAAAGCAAACACAATAACAACAACAACAACGCCACAAACGAAAATACTGTTACGACGGCCATCTTGGATAGAGAGAGGGGGCGCGATGAAGAGAGTCCAAAAGGCAATATGCAAAATGGGAAAAGGACAAATGTCCGTAATTTGCACACACAATATTTCATAGTTGCTCAAGAGGAGCTTTCAATTATTCATTTCTCTCGGTACATAACGCGCGCACTAACACTATGTCACGGGCAAAGTCGTACATATGACACTTTTTCATTTTTTCCCAATTGCCCATTACACACCAGTCACCATTGCGAAAAATGTCATCAACTTGGGGCTTGCGGCCGCGTTTCGGTCACTGTTTTCGTTATGCGATACGCATACTTACATCAACTTATTGGTTTTTATATTTATTACTCGCTTTATTTATTTATGTTCAATTTGTTGAAAAGAATTACGCAGAATGCGGACCCAGGGTTGCCAATTTAGCTATTTGCCCGCTATATCTGGCAAGCTAGCAGCTAGCGGGAAATATAGCCTTTTTTCAAACAAAATTATTTTAGCTTTTTTTGTAATGTGTTAACGTATATTTTTACTTTACTTGCCACAATTAAATAATGTGTTTTTTTTATGACACCAGACGACTACTCAAACAACTTATTGCTTACATATCTGGCATTTGGCATGACCAAGCATACCAACGATTTGTTTTCTAAGAAAAATGGCTAATATTTTTCTGATGGCTAATGGTGATCCATATGATAAGAGCAATCAACACATTTTGTTCGCAAATGTCTCGGGATAAAAAATACATATATTTGATTTTATTAAAATATACAATATATTCGCAATGTCCAATAATAATGATTTAAAATCCGAAATCGATAAAATCATGTTGTTAAATAATCATAACGAGAAAGTTAAAAGTTAAAAAATAAGCCCCCTTTCATAATTTGCAATTTAATGCGGATATGGCGTAATTTCACCTTAAATGAATTTAGAAAATTATAAAAAATATGTTAATTGTAATAGCTTGTTTTTCAGCCTTTCCTTTTCATATTTGACTTATCTTAGCTTATTTTTATCCAGAATCTAGCTTGTACGGGTGGTTATAACCTGACAACACTGGTGCGGACTCTAAAGCAGTGTGACCGCTCGCCGATAACGATAACTTAATAGTCGACAGTGCTGCCAGATGAAAATTAAACTTTCACTCTAATCTCTAAAAAATCGATAGAAATGAAATTGAACTTGGTTACACTGCAAAATCAAGATTTGAACAGAAATTGTGTTAATTATTCTTATTTTATGGACAGAATGCAATCAAGTATTGTAGTGTGATATTTTTAAGGATTATTTATATTTCCGTTTTCACATATGCCAGATCTAACCTGAAATAACATAAGCTGACAATACGGTAGAGTTATCGATATCTACTGATCGTTATTTTTAAAAAAATTTTGCTTTGTTGACTGAAAATAAATTTGTATACTTTGTGCTTTGATTTTACTTATTTACTTGAGACGCGGGATTTGTTTACTTTACAGCACTGTTGTTGGCCCTACCGAGTGTGGTGAAATCGCTCTTGTTGTTATCTTACTCACACACTTACGATGGGAGTAAACTTTTTCTTATCAGCACCGAACGAGCTTCAGAGACCATTCATTATTCCCTTTCGCCGAGTGCTCAGTGCTCAACAAACGCGCAGCGGAAGCAGTTAAGTTACATTCAAGGCGAATTTGATCTCGGTTATTGAAGTGCCTGAAAGATATTCGCGGTCGCGCGCACCTTAAAAAACCAACGATCTTTCTTCAGCAGTGAGTGGTAGTGGTGGTGCCGAATTCATTGTGCAAATTGCCGAATAATGTAAATTATTTGCCAAATTTCCGCACTGGAATGTTATCAGTGATCGATTTAATCAGTCATTTGTTAGCATTACAACCCCCGCGATAGCCGATTGAGTGATATTAATCGATCGTGTACCAATCGGCGGTAATTCAGATTCAGGATAATCCGTTGGCCACTGCAGCGGCCTTTATTTATGGCGTTTGGACTCCAATTTGAAAATCGAAAGCCATTTATGGCCTCCGCGCAGCCATATGCTCGTGTTATCTGGACAACACTGATTATATGCCATTGATAAAGACAGCTCGTTCAGTTAGTCGGACGGTCGGTGGGTGGGTCGTCATCAAATTGTTATTATTGGCTTATTTGGCGCTTCGGTATTTGGAACTCTCAGCGATTTGTTTAAACAAGCGCAGCGCAGCGTACCGGAGAACCTGGCAAATAATTGTCTTCGTTCCATTTTAGATAAAGAACGTGTGTGTGTTGGCTGGCGAACCATTAATAAGTATCGAGAAATGTAATTTTATTTGCGCCAAAGTGATGTGCCTTCCTTCCGACGACGACTACGACAGTAGAAATTAGTAATTAGTGCTGCCGATTTCGCGGTATTTCGTTTTATTAGACCGCCGGATGACGCACTACTCCTCGCATATCGGCGGCTATAGTGTTTATATCTATTTATAATTCACAATCAATGCGCCTGCTGCTGCGTGATGGGATTGCAAACAAAGCCTTGATTAATGGGTGTTCCAGCGCCGCTCGTTAAGAGTTTTAATTTATAGCAAGCAATATTGGGTTGTCCAACAACCAGATTATAATCGCTATCTGTATCGGCTCTGTATTGGCCACTTCCCAGGGCGGCCTGAAGTGCCCTCCCCCCGAGATAAGATTCTCTCTCTCTGAATCCACCTGACATTGAACAGCCTTTAAGCTGTGCGCTTCCCTGAGCACTGATCGATTTCGAATCACTCCTGTGTTGTTGGCTTGTGTAAGCTCTCAACTTTGATATCTTGCCTGGTGCTTTGTTTACATTCTCCAATCAATGGCGGATTTTCTGCAATTATCACAAATCACTCGGCTCCGGGTTTAAATATATTTAAACAAAAAGATAAAACAATTGTTGCGCTGGTCAGCAACTGGCTGTTCCAGAATCTCCAAAGAGATCTCCGAAAAGTTCACAGCCAGCCACTAATCGTTTAGGAATCATCACCTTTCGCTGCCGCACACGTACAGTGAACTTTTATGTACTTTTTTGTTTTATTTTTGAATCTGAATTCCTAAATAAAGGTGTTTGAATATATGTACTATATGTACTGCATGTGGATTTGTTTTGGAGAGGTTATTGCTTCATGGAAAATCCCACAGACAACCGGTTGCACTTGGCAGCTTCCCTGGCTTAATAATTAATTATTAATATTTTTCTGTAATATTGATATTATTCACAGCAGCCCAGTTGCCAGAAGCAATGTGGTCCTAAGATGGACACCACACACTGGAAACGAAACATCCAGGCATACGGACTGATCCTGTTGACCCTGTGGATCCCCTGGGTCCAAGGACAATCGGATTTAACAGGAAATGCCATCAGTGGGAGTCAGGAACTAGCTGAAAGTGAGTATATTAAAATACTTAATAATTGTTTATCCAACTTTAATAGAAAGTCAAAAGGATCTTACAGAATATTTCACAATATAGTAGCCTTGAGATATTGCTGCAAAATAACAAAAAAGGATATTTCTAACCTCATTTCCTTTTCCATTTCAGAGGTTGAGGTAAATGTAGCGTCTACGGCTTATACGCTCGCCTTTAAGATCTCCGATGGCACAGAACATGCCATCGATAGCGTTACCTGTCGCAATGGAAGCGGTACAGAGACCAAGGCCAACGAGGCTAACGTGTGGTAAGTCTCAGAGACTCCTAATCTCTTCCAGATATGTCCTAATGAGCTCCATTTATTTTTAGCGAAAACCTAGATCCCTGCACCTTCTACACCTGCGTGGTTAGCTTCCGTTCAATTGTCGTTGGGACTCCGCCTCTTGCCGACCAAACGATTTATGCCTACACCGAGTACAAACGTAAGTGTAAACATTTCTATAAATAAATCTCCAATGTTTAGAAATATCTTGAAACTATCAGTTCTGTTAGTTCGAAGATTTCAGTTTCTGCAAAGAGAAATTAGTTTTAAGTATAAAATTTACTTTCTTCATTAATATATATTCTCCTCCTGCAGAACCCCGAACCACCATGACCTCGGTGGTGCCCACAGCGAACACCATCAAGGTGACTTGGCAGACGACCGATCGCGCCTGCGTGGCGCTCTTCAAGATCGAAGCAAAGGCGGCGGACACCTATTCCACGGAGCAGCTGAACGATAAGAGCACACATACCTTCAAGGGCGTAAAGTCGTGTCTGACGCACACCATCACCTTGGTGACCCACAACAATGCCAGTCAGGTGGTGGACCAGGACTCCCAAAATGTGGATACTTTGTATGCAGAGCCCGGGGATATAGCGATGAACATTACCAACCTGGCCAATGGCATAACAGTGGTCAAGTGGGGGGATCCCAGTGAGGAGAACTGCATTAGCAATTATGTCTTTAAGTGGCGGCGCGATGACTGCATTCGGGAACCGGAAACGACCACAACGGAGGAGCCCAGCACCATGACAACGACCTCCGATGGTGAATACTCCACAGATGCCAGCACAGAAGAGCCTAGCTCTCCAGAGCAGCCGGAGTACAATAGTGGTGAGTTGTTTAAAAGGAAAGGATAATTACACTTTGTTAACTTTTAATCCTCTCAAGTTGAATGCGAATGGAGTGATGTCTCTACCGATGGCAAACTCAGGGAGTATCTGCTGACGGATCTGCAAGGATGCGAGCTGTACACCTTCCAGGTTTTTACCAACGAAAACGCCACGGCCAAGGCCTCGCAGCAGTTTACATCCGCGGAAAAGGGTGAGTTTTTCCTCTTTGTCATCCTAATTCCTTAACCACTGACCTCCTTCTGCGCTCCTCATCCAGTGTCCAGTGCTGTCTTTGAGCCCATTTACCTCGCCAACACCACGGAGCTACGCTGGACTTGGAGCGAGCCCCAGGATCATCCCAGATGTGTGGGCAATTACAGTGTGAAGCTGTCGGGACCCAGTCAACGTCCCGCCAATGAAACCCAAGACTTGGTGACCTTGGAGAAGGTGGCTGTGTTCCAGAACCTCGATCCTTGTGGCATATACACCGTGGAGATTGTGCCTATCCTGCTGAATGGTAGCTCTGGATCCAGATACCAAGGCGAAGGCACTGTTAGCGAAGATCGTGAGTGATAATTAACTTATATTCTGGATATAAAGATTATAAACCTTCACCCTTGCTTAGAGCCCACGGAGATCCTGGAGCCCGTCTTGTTGCCCGATTCCTTCTCGCTGGAGTTGACCTGGCTAACTCCCGTCTACGCTGATCTCTGCATTGATGGCTACCGCCTGTCTGGCTGGATGGACGACGACTTGACGGTGGTGGAGGTGGAGGCCCTGAGTGTTACTACCCAGAACACGAGCGTTGTCTTTAACAATCTGCTGGCATGCCAAGTGTACATCATTCAGATAATTCCCTACACCAGGGAGAGCCTCGATGGTCAGCTAAGGCAGGTTGAGGCGGAGACGCGTCCAGCCATTGTGGATTCCTCCAAGGTAGGAGTAAAAGATAAAGGAGTATTTTAGTAATTTTAAAGCTCCTTCTTCTTCCTCCCCTTAAACACAGATCACTCTCCAGCCGACCGGCAAGGGTTCGGCCTCCCACAGCCTGGAGTTGTCGGCCAACAATGCAGACTACAACAACACCTGTCTGACCATTTTTGCCCTCTTCAACTGCAGCACCAGCTCATCTGTACGTAATCCCTACGCGGAGCGTTATGTGGAGGGTCACAGCAAGCGAGGTATAAACAGACAGAAGGGAGCCCTTCTCCCGAAGAGAATGCGAATCATTTACCTCTTCTTGCAGGTTTCCAGGCCAAGCTGAGTCCACTCTCCCCGTACACCTACTACTCCTGCAGTGTGATATTGTACAATGTGGCAGGACCTTCGCCCGTTAAGACCATCCATAATCTTCAGACCGAAACTTACTGTAAGCTAAACAACAAAAAATCATAGCAGAAGCTAGATGATAGAGATTCCTAAACATTTTCCAGTTCCCGAGCAGCCAGAGGACGTGCGGTTCGACAGCAGCACCCGGAGTAGCCTGTACTTCACCTGGAGCCAACCCACCTATCTTAATGGTCCCATTAAGTACTACCAGGTCTTCCTGATGCGCCACGAAGCCAGCTACTTTGTGCCCGAGGACTGTCCGGCAATTGTTGAGGACTCTAAGCCGGAGACCAAGGGAGATCTGAATGCTAACTTCACGGGTCTGGCGCCATCGGTAAGATATATAATGCAGGTGGCAGCCCAGAACGATTTCGGAATGGGTGACTACACGGCGCCCGTTATAGGCACCACTCGTCCGACAGGTAAGTGAAAGGAAGAGCTTAAGCTTGTTTCTTCTTCAAGCACTCATAGTTCATGGGAATCACCTTTAATTTCATTACTTAAATTCCAAATATCTTCACAATTTAAACCAAGTTAAAGCACGCCTGTCTTGCCGCTTTCAGTATCCGACAACGTGACCCAGCTGTCCGTAGTGCCCCAGGGTCCGATGAATGACAACAACGAGTACAGCGCGAACGTGACCATCACCTGGACGGTTCCGTGCAAGTCCAACGGCGATATTGAGTACTTTCAGCTGAGTTTCAGCGGAAGTCGGGCGAACTACCAACCGGTTGCATTCCAGCGAAGGGTGGCCCTGGACACGGAGAACCTCAAGGGACGGATGTCGTACACGGAAACCGAAATGCTGCCGCAGTACGCTTACACCGTCCAGGTGGCCGTCAAGAACCGCGAAGTGGAGGAGCTCAGCGGAAGTGTGCCCGGTTCATGGGAGTCTCCAGCGGGATGTGAGTGTTACATCAGTTTCAATGAATCTTAATTATTATTATTTAACCTTTTCAGTACCCGCTGTTCTGAGCAAACAAATCGTGGACGAAATGAGAGTCATTCCCCAGCAGACGAATCACCCAACCAGGTCAGCGGTCGTCCGACTTCCTGCGGAAATCTTGCAATCGGAATCTGGAGAGATAACCTACGTGGCACTTTTGCTCTCGAGCTGCCCGGGTGGTCCGGAGCTACAGCACAGCGTGGGAGACAGTTGGCCCAACGTCTTGAACTACGAGCAAGCTGGTGGCGATGGAACAGGATCATCTTGCATCTTGCAATACCAAACGACGGAGGAGCGCTGGCAGCCAGTGGTCACTACAAGGGCGAGGGAAAGCCGGGATGTGGATTTGGAATCAATGGAAATAGTGTTCACCATTGGCACCGACAAATGCAACGAGGGCAAGCGCTTTTGTAATGGTCCGTTAAAAGCAGACACGGAGTACAACATGGTGGTGCGACTGTTTACCAAGTCAGGATACAGTGACGCCGCTGTGGTGTACTTCAAGACAGAAGCGGCCCTTAAAGTGACGCTGATCCTGGTGAGCGTGTGCAGCTGCCTGTTGCTGGCCTTTGTCATAGGACTGGCTGTGCTTTGGGTGCGCAAGCGAATGGCCTGGTGGGTAGTGATCTCTTGATCTCTAGATTCTTTTGTTCAGAGTTTTCTATGCTGCAGGCATCGCGACTCCGGTCAGGGTATCGAGGATCCGTTTGGCAATGTGATTGCCAAAAACTTTGCCATCTTTTATGCGGAGGTAGCCAAACCGGAGAAGCTGGCGCGGGAGTTCAAGGAGATCACTGTGCAGGCTCTGGAGCTGAGCTATGCTGCTTCCGAGTTGGGTTGTCACAAGAATCGCTATGCGGACATATATCCCTGTAAGTAAACCAGAAAATCCAAGGGTGCTTCTTATGTTAAATCTTTTTTTCTCTTAACAGATGACAAGAATCGTGTAATTCTGGACATAGATGCCGAAGGATCAGACTACATTAACGCCTCCTTTATTGATGTAAGTCTATACTTCAACAATTCAAAGAGGTTCTTCTTTAATCTCTTTAAACTCCTCAGGGTGACCCGCGGAAGAAGGAGTACATAGCCACGCAGGGACCCAAGCCGGAGAGCATTATGGACTTTTGGCGCATGGTTCTGCAGTACAACGTGCGGGTTATTGTTCAGGTTACCCAGTTCCGTGAGAACGATGTGGTGAGTAATTTTAAAAACACCTTAAAATTCGATTTGAAAAGCTGTACTCCTCCCACACAGATCAAATGCCACGAGTACTTCCCTTACACCATGCGAGGATTGACGGTCACCATCAAGTCCAAGGAGGTCTTCGAGCTTTACGATCGTACCGAACTCTCGGTGATCCACGACAAGTATGGCCTAAAGGAGAAGGTGATTCACTTCTACTTCAAGAAGTGGCCCGATCACGGCTGTCCCGAGGATCCCATGCACCTGATAACCTTCGTTAAAAAGGTAAAGGCGGAACGGCGTCCTAGCTACTCGCCCATCGTCGTCCATTGCAGCGCGGGAGTGGGCAGGACAGGAACCTTCATTGGCCTGGATCTGATCATGCAGCGCCTGAAGAGTGAGTCAAAAATTAACATCTTTGAAACGGTGAAGAAATTACGGTTTCAGGTGAGCAAACTTAAATCCTAAAAAGAGAATATCTCTTGACATTCTCCTCTCCTTCCACTTGCAGCGCATGAAGATGGTTCAGACCCTGCAGCAGTACACGTTCCTCTACGCCTGCACCTATGAGCTGGTGAAGCAAAAGATTCCCCGTGCCGCCTTGAAGCTTGAGGGGCGTCCCAAATCCCAAACGATACCACCCCTCACGGCGCCTAAGAAGGTCAGCTTTCCGGACGTTGAAGTAGGCAGTGGGGATGCCGATGACCAGGTGTCCTCCGCTCCCACGGCCGATGATATCGATGTGCCCACTCTGCAGCTGCCGGCGCGATTCTCTGGCCTGCGGAAAAACAATTCACCAACCAGTATGGGCAATGGGGCAACCACGAGCAGCAGCAATATGTGAGAAGAGACAGCTGTGATGTCCAGGAGCTGTGTATTTATTGGATTTGTAGCAGCAATTATAGCCAAAGAAATGTTTTTAAAACATAACTAAAGCTTTTAAAGTGAATGTAAAGTTTGCAAATTATATTGAGAAAACGTATTTATAAAAGAAATATATATTCCAGCTAAAAACTGAATATTTTGTTTTGTTTTTCAACTTAAACATTGCTGAATTTATATTTGGCGGCACAGTAGCACAGTCCATGCATCATTTACCAACACTAGTCCTACCCAGAACTAAAAAAAATCGATATCACCGATAGGCATTCATATGGTTTGCCATCGCTAATAGTTAACAATTTTTTTATTTACTTCTCATTAAACTCAAATTTTAACGCAAAATGTCCGAGCGCAAAGTGCTAAACGTAAGTTAAAGAATATCTATATAAACAAGCTTAAGTTGCACCGCTAAACCCGATCGATTCCTTGCAGAAATACTATCCCCCGGACTTCGATCCGTCGAAGATTCCGCGCATGAAACTGGCCAAAAACAGGCAGTACACCGTGCGACTGATGGCTCCATTTAACATGCGCTGCAAGACCTGCGGCGAGTACATCTACAAGGGCAAGAAGTTCAATGCCCGCAAAGAGGACGTGGAGAATGAGACGTATCTTGGCATCCGCATCTACAGGTTCTACATCAAGTGCACACGCTGCCTGCAGGAGATCTCGTTCAAGACGGATCCGCAGAACACGGACTACGAGATTGAGGCGGGTGCCACCAGGAACTTTATGGCCCTGAAGCTGGCCGAAGAACAGGCGCGACGAGAAGAGCAAGAGCTGCGCGACGAGGAGGCCAACAACCCGATGAAGCTCCTGGAGAACCGCACACAGCAGTCGCGCAATGAGATTGAGATGCTTGAGAGCCTGGAGGAGCTGCGCGACCTGAACCGGCGCCAGCAGACGGTGGACTATACGACCATGCTGCAGCAGTACAACACGGGCGAGACTGAGAGGGAGCGCCAGGAGCGGGAGGAGCGCGAGGACGAGGAGTTCATCAAGTGAGTGTGGTCTTTATGTCCATCTTTTCCTGGAAATACTAACGAAATTCCCTTAGGTCTGTCAACTTTAAGAACAAATCGGAGGGCGGCTCTCGTGTTGTGGCCGAGGAAATCATTGAAGAGGTCAAGGAGGAAAAGCCGGAGGTGAACCCATTGCCTGCCCCACCGCCAGTTAAGCTGGCCAAGTCCAGCACAGCGAGTTTTTCTGTCTCCGCTTCGTCTGGCAAAGCTTCTGCCACGCAGCAGCCACTTGTTAAAAGAAAGACGCCCTTAGTTCTGGTCAAACCCAAGACAGCAGTGGTTACGCCAAGACAATCCAATCCACCTACAGCGACAGCAACAGCTGGACAAGCTGAAAGTAAAGCCACAAATCCCCCACCAGCAGCGCCAGCTGGTCTGTCCCTTCTGGCTGCCTACAGTGACAGCTCCGAGGATTCCAACTGACCAAGCATTTACCTAAAGCATTTTGCATATAATAAAATTAAACTAAATGTAGTTAAAACTTTAACTATAAAGTGTTTTGTGTTTATGATTTTACTAAATTTTAGACACATTTCTGGGCAAATTTTAAGGTGCAAAGTCTGGTATCTATTCGATGTTAATTTTAAATGAATTGAAAAACTATCTAAAAGCAGGCTTCACAATTATTTTGAATTGTTTTCCCATCTCAGCGCATGGTCTTTATACATTTTCAAACCTTTATTTAAGAAATTAAAATTAAAACCATATATTTCATTTATTTATTGGAATAATTGCATTTTATTTAATATTTTGAAACTCCGCTTCAATTTATAGATTTTGTCAAGGCCAATCGCAAGGCAAAGTAATTTCAAATTCAACCAAAGAGTTAATTACAAGCAAAAAATAATTAGAAAGAACTGCAAAATATCCATTAACTTTACACACACTTCTCGCACTCCAAAGAAGATGTTAAATTCTTAGGTTCTCCATCTCTCAGAAGCACTCTTCTTGACTTAAAAACTAGTTACAAACTATAATTAAGTCCTAAGTGATTTATATATGTACAGAGGTGAATATGGGTTACGCCTTAAACAATCGGGTGTAATTGGAAATAATAAATAATATCACAAGCGAAACGAAAAGTATAAATACACGCTACAGGATTATCAGATATTTAGGCGCTGTAGAAAGTTAATTAATTTCATAAATTACGAAGACACTGGTATGTTTCTCTCTAGCTGTCCTACTTCTCTCTGTTTCTCTTAGCAAAAAGGCATCAATAAGGCCGCCTGCTCTGTCTACAAATAATAATTACGAGTTAAACAGTCTTTGTTCGTTTTGGGTGGCGGGTTGCGGGCGGGGCTGCGGTGGGTCAGCCGCCAATTTTTTTTTGGTATAAGATCCTTCTCCTCATGCTCATCCTGCGCATTTGGTTTTAGCTTCTTAGCTTCTTAGATATCCACTGTCGTGGACGACTGTTGTTGGATAGCGTTGTAGCTGCTGCCTCCGCTGCTGGCCGCTCCGGCGCCGCATTTGCGGGGCAGTACCTTTGGCGTCGCTACTCCCACCGCATCAAACCCGGCAATTCCGACCCCGCCACCGTCGTAGTTGTGATTGTTATTCTGCAGGAAGTGCTGCTGTTCGGCCGCAGCATGGTTCAGCTCGTACAGCTCCATGTCGTCGTACTCGGAGATGCCGAGGGCCCTTGTGGGAGCGTACTGCAGGTCGTTGTCGTCATCCTCCTCCTGCTCGTCGTCAGTGTGAGTCTTGTGGTTGGGCATGGCCACCACAAAGTCCTCCAGGCTGCGCTTGACTGCCGCATCTGAGCCGGTGCCCGAGTCCTTGCTGGACAAATGATCCTGCTGTGTCTCGAGATCCGCCTGCTGCAGGTAGCTCAGCGTCAGACCCTGCTCCAGGCATCGCTGCTCGTACGAAGGCGTCGTGGTCACAATGAGGCGACTGTGAGCCGCCTGGCTATTGTCGAGATCCGCGAGACTGCGTGGTCTCAACTGTCCCTGCTGCAGCTGCGGCGGTATGCCGTCCAGCACCAGCTGCGACTGGTGTGACCTCAGTTGAGTGCGATTCAGCGTGGTCAGCTGCGTCTGATCCTTGTCCAGCGTCGAGTGCAGACTGGCCTGCGTGCGAGCTGCCAGTCGTTCCGCAGCCAGACTCATGCGAAGCTTCCGCTTCTGATAGCGCAAGGTGCACCAAATGATGCAGCAGTCAACGACAATGCAGATTACGGTCAGCACAATGATGCCGATCAGCAGGACGTCCCAGTTGAGATTCTCCTTGACCACCACCAACTCCAGCTGGAGCGTAAAGGTGCGCGTATTGTCGGTTATCTCGCAGCGATAGTGACCGGCATCGTTGGACTGGGCATCGAGAATCACGAGGAGCTCCTTGTTACCCGAAAAATAATACCGATCCCCATCGGGCGTCGTCGGCGAGTTGTGTATCGGTTTGTTCTCCTTAAACCACTCGCGATGGAGATGCTCCTGCTCCAGATCGGCATTCACCGTGTCGCTTATGCACTTGAGCACACTGCTGCGACCGACAACTACCTCCTGATGCACTAACGGAATGCTGGGCTGGGGTTTGTCTGTTGATTAAGGAAAATGTGGGGCATTAGTAACTTCTCTAGCAAGTTCAGTCTTAGGATAACTCACCATTCACCACCAAGGTGGCGTTGACTTTAATCTCGCCGGCAGCACTTAGCGCAGTGCATGTGTAGATGCCAGAGTCGCTGGGCTTGGCATTGGTTATGAGAAAGGCATTCTCCTCTCGCATCACCTGCAGACGTCGCTCGGTGGCCGCCGGAAATTCGCTGCCGCCAAACTTTTGCAGAGCTATCTCTGGCGTGGGATCGCCGCTGGCGGAGCACACCAGTCGAGCCGTTTCGCCTGCGTCCAGCGTGAGATTGGAGGGCACTTGCAGGAAGGTGGGATGAACTGGAAGATAGTAGGAGAGATATCCGTGTGAGAATGGAATCAAATCGAAGTCTAAGCTACTCACTTCCTATGGATATCTTGAACTTTTGCGCATAGGTGGTGCCAAAGGCATTGGATACCACACACTGGTAGCGTCCCGCGCTCTCGTAGCTCACATTGGTTAGCCTCAGATAGCCATAGATAGAGGTCTGATTCGTGCTTGGATCGTGGTGGATCTGGGTCTCTGTCCTGGCTCCGTCGTGCAGTGCCGCCGGTCGCTCTTGGACATGCTGGTTATCGTGGCGCCACTTGATCTTTAGCTCATCGGCAGCAGCCAAAGAAGCAGCGGTCGGTGAGCTGGCAATGCACTCCAGAGTGATGTTGGCTCCATTTACAGCCAGCATGTTGTCCGGTTCCTGCTCCAGCCTCGGTTTGGGAGAGTCCACTAATAAGAAATAATATTATTTAAACTGCAAAAATAGTTATTTAAACTAAGCTTACCGCACACCAGCTCCGAGCCGCTCAGAGTCTTGAGATGACGGTCCAGCAGATGCTCTGGGTAGCCACAGACCACATGCTCGGCCTGCTGGGGGAAGCGATTCTTCAGCCACTGCTGGAACCAAATCAGTTCGCAGTCGCAAATAAAGTTCAGCGACTTGAAGACGAACTTGTTCAGACGCTGCATGTGATCAAAGGCATTGGGCTGGATGCTGGCCAGGGCATTGGAGCCAAGGTTGAGGGTCTCCAGGTTGTTGAGGCCGCTCATCGACTTGCTGCTAATCTGCTTCAGATTGTTGCTATGCAAGTCAAGACGTCGCAGCTTGCGCAAAGCCTTAAACGGCGCCGCCGCACTCTGATCCTCGATGATCCAGGACAGACGATTGCGTCGCAAGTTCAACTCCTCCAGATTCTTGACACAATCGAAGGTGTTCTCTTGCAGATACTGCAACCGATTGTGAGCCAAATTGAGTGTTTTCAGGCGATGCAAACAATCCAAATGCTGCGGCTTAAAGTCACTGATGGCATTGTGCGAGAGATCCAGCACCTCCAGCGATTGGGTGAACTCCCAGGTATCCAGCTCAATGCGGGATATGGCGTTCATGGACAGGTTGAGGTGACGCAGCTTAGTCAGATTGAAGAGACCTTGGCGGGACAGGGAACCAATTTGGTTCATGGCCAAATCAATGATTTCAATGCTGTGCATCACATGAAAGACACCGTCCTGCAGTCCTCGGATTTTGTTGGACTTTAATTGAAGGTTTTTAAGCGACAGCAGACCACGGAACGTGGACCAATTGATCTCCAAGTGGTTGTAGTTGAGAGCCCTGCAAGGGAATAATAGGTTTTAGAAGAGTTTTTATATTATTTATATTTTATAATATAAAAACTTACAGCTTCTTAAGACGATTCAAGTTCCTAAAAACTCCCATGGGCAGGCTGCTCAAGCGATTGTTATTCAACTCCAGATCCGTGAGATTTTTCAAGTCCTCAAAAGAGTTCTCATGCACATTGGCTATCTCATTGAAGCTCAATATCCTGAAAGGAAGAATTTACAAGGCTCTCGTAAGAACATTTTCAAATAAAATACTTAAAAACTATACAACTTACAAGTGAACCAAACTATTTGGCTTGGGAAAGGAGTTAGCCTCGATGCTTTGTATCTGATTTCTGGACAAATCCAGGGTTCTCAGCGCTGGAAGCACTGCCAGAGCCTCACTGGAGATGGTGCTAATGTGATTGTTGGCCAAGACCAAGTGTTTCAAGCCAACGAGACCTGTGAACTTGGGTATAGCCTCGAGTAGATTCCGCTTCAAAGTGCTAAAAAGTACAAGAATATTCATTTAAAAGCTTACTTTTAAAGAGTAAAATATACTCCACTTACAGCTTTGTCAAATTGGACAGATTGCGTATCTCCAGGACGGTTGTGTCGTTCAGTTTGTTGTTCGCCAGATGCCTGTAAAATAGATAAAATTCAATTAATTGCATTTCGTAAATCCCTGGCTTGACAAATGCATCATAATTATGCCACAATTATCGATGCCGAGCTACTGATAGCGTTTGCATAATTTCGCCATGCATTAAATTGATTAAAAAAAGCTCCACGATAAAATCGCAACCCTCCAAAAACTAAACGAAACAAAAGGAACAAAAATTGAGGTCCAAATTGAGGGCAAATGTCGAAATCGAGGGTTGTGCGCCGCACTGCAATTTATATTCTATATTCGCAGCTTATCTGCGTGGGGTTGCTGCTTGCCATTTCATCCCTCTGGCAAATGAATTTATGGATTGAAATAACGTCGAACTTGTCAAGCGCCAACGTTACGTTCCAGTCCCTTGGGCTAGATATGAATCTGAATGAATAATTCGGTTTTAAGGAATAAATGGTTTCATGAAACTATTCTAGAGGGGAAGCAGGGGAAATATTCCAAAAAGTAAGCAAAGATTGTTCACTTAAGAATAGGCTAGTCTTACAGGGTTTGACATTTTCTGGTCTACTTTTAGGCATCATTTTAATTGATTTGAAATCTACGTCAACACTTTATTGTATTTATGGGGTCATAATCCAAATGCTGAGTTTTAATTGGTTTTTACCATTAATTTCTTGACAATTATCAAAATTTTAGCAATTAGGAGAGAGTATGACTTTTAGAAATTACTTATTTCAATATTTTTCAATACATTTTCCAAAGAAAGTGTTTGATATAGTTACTAATTTTAGAGAAAATCGCAAAGTTATCCAAATATATCAATGTTTTTAGATAGACAACCAATTATTTCTTCAGTTACAACCCAAAATTTGAACCTAAATCCTATCTCCTTTAAATAGTTATTTATCCCTAAGTCCCTGTACATGCAAAAACCCCCTAGAGTTACTTACAAAGTTTGCACATAGCCAGGCAAGACAGGCACCCGCTCCAGATGCAATTTGTCGCAATCGAAGAGCACGGCCAGACACTTGCAGTCCTTGGGACAGTCTATGTTGTGCTTGTTGCTCGCCTTCGCTGCTGCTGCAGCTGCGGCCAAAGCCTTCTCCGCCTGCTCGTACTGACCGCCATCGTCGGCCACAAAACCATTAGAGTCCAGCGATCCCGACGAGGAGGAGGATGAAAGCCCCGAAGGAGGATGCGAGGCGGGTACCAGTGGGTAGTGCAACGCAGCCATATCCTCCTCATCTACATCCGCATCCGAGTCGTCTTCACTGAGGGCAAGAAAGTGCTGCCTGGCATTGGGAAAGCCCCGGTGACCAGTGCCTCCACCACCTGAGCCCGAGCCAGCTCCTCCTCCAACTCCATTGCGAGTTAACATGGCGAAGAGCTGCTGCTGCGGCAACTGTTGATTGTAGGAGGCACCGCCGGACTTGAGAAAGGCGCTCAGGGGAGATCCTCCAGCGGCTGTTCCGCTCGATCCCACACTACCGCCGCTCGATGATGACGATGATGACGACGGCGACTGGGCGGCGCTTTGACAAATTGTGGCCGCTGTTATCAGCAGCATGTACGTAATTAGCAGCAGTTTATTGATTTTATTGAAATCATTGCTTGTTGTAGTGTTGTAATTGCAATCGTTATCGTTGTTTTTGCATCGCCGCCGCCGGCGTCGCCATGACATTAAAAACCTGCCATTGGCATCGATCGTTACTGCGTCGCCGCTGCTGCTCTTAGTTAGTATTTCCATGCTGCTGCATATTCGATGACTGCTGCTGTTGCTCTTATCACCATTGTTCTTCTGCTGCTGCTGTTTTTTTATGGCCGAAACGTGCATTTTGTGGATTTTTCTGTTTTTAAATTCGTTGATTTCGAAGCGATCGGCATTTGCATTACAAAAAAAAAAAGCGCGCGCCGTTATTCCAGCGAATGTCACTCGGCGTCGTCCAGTGTTGGTAAGCAGCTTCCGACAGCAGTGCTTGATGTTACGATGACCGCCTGCATGATGATGGCTGCAAAGGAGAAAGGGAGAAGGCACACGATCAGATTTTGTTTTTAATTTATTTCTGGGGATATTGGAAGAATTTTGATAAAATGAAAAAAGGAAGAGCAAAAAGAGAAAATAAATATAGGATTAATATAATTATCATCACATTCTTTGTCGAATTTATACTTATTTCACATATTTCAAGGATTTGAGATGAAATGTATTCCAAAATATCATTTCTAAAAGCGTTGGGATAAGGTGGGGACCATAAAATGAGCTTTACATCAAACTCTATGGTTAGCATATAATATTTCCAAATATACTCAAAGAGTTTTGTTAAAAAAGACCTAGAGACTCAGTAGAAATCAAAATATTTTAATGTTTAAATATGTCTAATTTGGCACAAATTATTAATTAAATCTTCACTTAAACAAACCAGCTTGCTATAATCTCTTTGATTAATGTGAATAATAAAGAACACTCATTTATAATCACAATTATTAGATACGTTCCGCTTGAAAAGACCTCAAAAGTATATATTTATTTTGCATGCTTTATAAATAAACAATAATAATTGTGCAGAAAGTGCCAGTGGTGTGGTGTCTCTGGCCAAGCACAGAATTTATACTCATTAAATTAAAATACGACCGGATGTTTTGTGCGAAATAAAAAAAAAAAAAACGCGCAGAGCCAACGATTTTATAATGCAAACAAAACAAAACCGAGTGCTGCTGCTGCTGTAGCTGCTGCGGGTTGCAAAAACATCATCATCATCATCACGGTGACGACGAGGCCCCCAAGCATTCGTATTTCAGAGTTCAGAATTCAGAATAAAAAAACAGAACAGAAAACAGACGTAATGTCTTCATCATCATCTCAGCTCGCTCGCTCCAGAATTGTGCAGCGTGTGCAGCTTTTGATTCGAATTATATCGCTTAATCCGGTGACAGTGCCAAAAGCAGAGATAATGAACTGGGATGCTGCGTAGCATGGCTTGCTATCACCTTATTTTGGAGCTGGAGCTGGAGGAGAAAGAGGAGCAGCACTAGGAGCACTTTCCCAGGCCGCAGAGACACCCACAAAAAAGGGCAGCGCGCTAGCAACGAATTAAAGAAAAATACTTAGCAATTACCGCAGCTCTTGGCAGACTTGGCATATACAATATGGCATGGCACACAGGACGTATATAGACCGGCTACTAAAAATGGTCTGGCTCACATACAAACACACAAAAGCACACAGATATTGCCGCGCAGAGACGCGTAGAAATGCCCAGACAACCAAATTTAGTAACACGCAAACGGAGGCAACACAAAAAATACAACAAAAAATAAAAGAAAAGAAGGAAAAGGCGAACCGAGGCGTAATGAAATCAAATAAAAAGAGCAGCAGCAGCAGCAGCAGCTAGCTAGATTTTCTTCAAAGAGTTTTCTCCATGTCTGCCATGGGTGCCCTGTCTATATATAGTCAGGCGAGTTAAGTTGGCCAGGAAAACCTCAAGTGTCCGAGCTTGAAGAGGCTCTGATTAGTGGCAGTCGAAGCGACAAGACTTGGCCCCAATTCCGTAGGGGAGTGTTCCTATCTCTATTCGTATCTTTATCTGTATCTGGAGACTGTGGCACGTTTCCCGCTCTACATTTAGTGACTGCTCTCCACAATTATCTAATCAATAGGTTTGCACTGTCTTCGATTGCGGTACCTACAGAGGGAAATGCCCATACTTGTTGACATTTGTCCATAAAGTTTGAGGTAAATATTGGAACTGGAAAAGGGGCACTATCAGAATGCTTTATAACTTTAGCTAATCAAAATGTTTGAGGACAGGAAATTGGCCATTTAAAATAAGCAAATATTAACACGAATAAAGTACAATTCTAGAAAGCTTGAGTTATCAAAACTAAAGCCTAATCCTTAGTCTAATCTATGCAAATCCCAGGCTTAATCAAAATATGGTTTCATTTTTAAAACCCTCAAAAACTCTTGAAAGGAACACGAGTCTTGGGATTATTTTTTTATAAACTTCAATCTGCATAAGCCAGGTATGAAGCCCCTGAAGGGAATATCGATCATCAACGACCGATTTCGCACCTATCGATCAGGGCACCTTTGATGAAGGCCGAACGAACGCACATCCTAAAGCTTGATGCGGGCCATTAAATCATTATCTGGGGGCTATCTTCCTCCGATCTGCGGATCAATTTTCACACACCAATCAGCAGTGAGCTGCTAATTTCCTCTGTCCACCGATCTGCCACCATTTTGAATCGATTTGCATGCATAATCATCGGCTAATTCGCATATTGATAAGCTCGGGGTTCTGTAAAGGTAAATTTGTCGGAGGGAATTTCGAGGGAAAAACCCACGCGGGCTTTCACTCTGGACTCATTTTCGGACAGCTAACAGACAACAACAGTATTTACGATCAAAATGCAGATTTCTTGCCTTGTTTCGTGTTTAATTTTTTGTTTTTTTGGGGTCTCTGTCCATCGTTCGTTGTCAACTCCCTCACAATTTATTAGATAACGCATGGTCGGCGGGTATTGTCTTCTTATAAAAACGACAAAATGTCGACGTTGTCGCCTGTCCGCTGGCTGATGATGATGATATGATAATACACCTATTGATATATACAATGGTCCCCAGTTTATGCTCTGCGTACACACAGAGATACAGATATATATCAGATATATATACAGATATGTATAGTATAGTGTGTGGTATCCCCCACATATTCATGATCAACGTGTGTACGAATGTATCTTCTGATGATCATTTTTCATGTGGGGAGTAGTAGCGTGGAGATACAGCTAGGGAGGGAGATGGAAATATAGAGGCCATCGGCAATCGGTTTTCGTTGTTTATATAATTATCGTATCTATAGTATGCATTCGGGTATAGATTTTCCTTCCTTTTCTCACTCTCTCTCATTTTTTTAGCATTCTACTTCACTAAATGCCGTGGCTGCATTTCTATTTGACTTAATTTTTAGTGGCTCGGCCGTCGCTTTGGATTTTAACATTTAAATTGGTAATTTTGTATTGCCTTTTCAAGTCGATTTGTTATTGTTGCTGCTATCGCTGATGTTGTTTTTGTTGTTATTGTTGCTGTTGTTGTCGCCCCCTCATATCTGTCATTGTTGTTTTTTTGTGTCTTTTCGAAAGCGTTTTCGTTCGTCCAAATGGCTTTTCTGTCTTGCCTTTGGTTTTATTTTTTCCTCTTCCCTCGATTTGTGTTGTTTATTACCTTTGCCAAACGAATAAAAAAATATACTATACACAATATTTTTGTGAATAAGCTGACTGTTGCATTTTTTTCCCGCTGTCTCGTTGGCGAAGAAAAAATCGAGTCAAAAGGCAGCAGAAAACAACCACAGCAGCTTTGGCGCGGCAGTGGGCGGTCGGGAAAAATGGGTGGGGGAAAAGCGCTGAGCGGGGAGTGGGTGGGGTGGTGGTCTGAGGTGAGGTGGGGTCGCCAAGCAGCTGCAATCCAAAGCGATGCGATGCTGCCAAAACCCGTGGTCACCGTGGAACCAAGTGGGTTTATTTTGGGGATAATATTTTGATTATAAATCACAAGAGATGCGGTAGGAAAATCGGAAGTCTAGAATATTTATAGATAGATTTAAGTATATTAAGTATACTATTGGTTATTGCTAACAAAAAACGAGAGTTTTTAGTTAAAAAAAAAATATATATAAAGAGATTTCATGTGGATTTTAAATAAATTAAATTTGCTGCCGAAAGTATGCTACAAAATTGAACAACATTTAAATAATAGTCTCGACTTTGTTTTCATTTTCTCATTTTTAATAACATATTTTGGACAAAAATTATTTTATTTCTTACTTTTTTAGCAACATTTTTAAACTCTTAAAATCTCTTTAAATCTCTAGAAAATTTGGACAGCATTTGTGGTAAACTCTGGCAGATAAAGAGATACATTTCCAAGTTATGGATGATGTTATTAAGGATTTTTTTTAAAGAGACTAAAAATCCCTTTTATCTATAAAAGTTTAAAGTATAAACTATAAGCTTGTCACATCTCTTTATAAGCCTTTGAGCTCCACTGTGGGTACTGTGGCTTTTTAGCCGCAAGACAAAAGCCAAGTGTGGCTGCAGAAGCCAAAGCCAAAGCCCAAGTAAGAGGAATACAAAACGTTTGAAGCTGCGCTTTGTCGCGTGTTTGTTTGGCAGTGGTTGTTGGTATCTGTATCTGAGTATCTTTTCAGTCAAGTTTTCTGCCGCAGCTGCTGCAGTCGCTGTTGCTGCTGCTGCTGCTGCACACATCACCACAGCAGCAGCAGCAGCGGCAGCAGAGGGAGCAGGCCAAACGTGCGTGGGC